>SMSQ01018492.1:0-11388 GCA_019453375.1 Ctenoplectra terminalis
ACTTAAATTTTAATAAAGTTCGATTCAATATCGAACAAATTGAACTCCACCAATTTCTTAATATCTGCGCTGGTAATTTCTGCATACACCATCTATCTACAGCTGAAAGCAAAAGTGTCAAGTGACGATAAATGTGTTAACACAAAGATTCGCAAATTTTTAGATGGTCATATTTTGGTAGCTGTAAGCAGCGGAGATATTTCTCTACCAATTAGGTGTTACAGAGTATTAGTGCGTAAGAACGATGATAAATGTACCATCACGTCACAAGCGCTTCCTAGCTTTTTTCTACAGGACGGTGCACCGAAAGACAACACATGTAAATCCGAACAATATACTTGTAATCAACAACTCTTTATCATCCTTTAAAAATAACACAATTATTTTCGTAGACACAAGTGTGAAACACTTAAAATTCGTAGTCCGAGAGGATGCCGATTCGCTGGTTATTGCTGTTAACAGCGATAGCGGTGGCATAGTAGAAGTATGGGAACTAAGAGAAAAGACGCAACCGGTTCACAAATTGTTTCAACCGAAAATATTAGAACCATTTAAAACTGTAGTGGTACGTGTTGAAATCGAGACAACTATGTAGGGTAATTTAGGGTGAGATTGTCTTGGGGTTGAAACGACACGATCTTAACCCTTCGCACTCCGTACGATTCTTTATCATACGAAGAAAAGAAGTTTTACTTCGAACGGAAAAAATGACCACTGCTTGTCAAAGTATTAGGTTGTCGCAAAAGTTTCTTTCGTTTTATTAATAAGCAATGGATACATAATATTTTATGTTTTACGATATATTATTATTTTATACAGGATTAATTTTACGCTATTTTTTCCTTCCATCTCTCGTTTAACAAATAAGGCTGAATGTTTATTTAAACATTGCTAAACGAAAGCATTTGCGCGAAGATAACGGAAGGAACTTTCGGGACATCCTGATACTTATTTTTATTCATTTTACAAATATCCTTTTTTCTCTCGTAAACGAAACACAAATTTCTAATTTTCTAAATTATCATGCGATATCTTTGGAAATTGAGCGTAATCGTGTTGAAAACAGAACGTCTCCGTAGCGGAGCCAAAGGAGCGCTAAGGGTTAATTTATGAAACGTTCCATTTTTTTTCAACTGTTTTTAGTAACATATTAACCCTTTTAGTGCCGGACAATGATACATCGTCGTTCGCTAGAATTGCCAAAAGTGCCAGCGACGATGTATCGTTGCGCGTGTAATAGCGCCTTATTCTTCGCATTGCGAGGAAGCTTTATCTCGAAATAAATTTACAAATGATCTATAAATGATCTAATTTGATCGTAAATAATTTAATTTCGTTGCAAAAGAATTTAGAAACCGGTTTAGGCGTGACTTTTTACACGTTTCGAGTTACCTTTTATTTTTCTCTGTGAAATATCACAAATTTTTTTACAAAATAAATTGGAAATGCAAATTATATATCGCGTGCTAAGTGGTTTGTGTAAAGTTACGATGAAACGATGCCTTTTCCTATGTGCAAAACGTTTTGAAAGAGAGAACACAATTTTTATATTTTTTGCAATAATTTATAATTATGTTATTCCTACGATTTTCAATCGATATTGAAAGATTAGTGTCACTGCTTTATTCTCTATTTCGTCCCGAATACGCTGCTTTCTTAATCATGTAAATATCATTCGTAGTTTGCTTTTTATCACCGTTTTTCCAAATCCTTGTATATTTGTCAAATTCGGCCGGTTATGTTCGCATAGGCATTCGTTTTTCGCCCGCCACTAAAAGGGTTAAATATCATAAATTCATATATATTTACTTGAACAAATATATATATTTTTTAGTTTACGTTTTAACTAAATTTATAGCGCGCCGATTTTGTTTTCAACGAAAAGGGCCATCGCTCCCCAATTTACCCTATGTAAAGTTTAAATTATTTCAGGTGTTTATATTTTTTTGATACACGTTTTCAGGTATGGCAACATCAATCGCAATATCGTTGTCAGTCACCGATAACAGCAATATCGACTACAAAATTATCTATAGTCACCACGCTACCTCCTCCAAGTTACGTTGTAGTAGCTTTGGCTGATTCCTCTGTGCATTGGTTGAATCGCGATTGTCTGAAAGAAATATCGTTTTCTTCTTTGAATATGGCATGGCGACCCGAGGAGTCTAATAATAAATATTTTAAAAGCTCGGTTTCTATAACCAGTATAGATCTGTCTTGGTTGGGCTGTGTACTTCTGGCTTGTGATACACGCGCAAATTTATATTTGTACAAATTATTACCCGAAGGAGGTAAATTTCTCTTTTCTCTACCCTTAACCGGTAGGGTGAGGTCTGTGGAGCTCCATGAAACTTTTGAAGCGACGCTTGTTTGTTTCGATGGTTTATAAATAAAATTTAGCTGCTTGTATTGTTATACATACTTCATTTTTTTTTTTTTTTTTTAAGTGTAAAAATTCAGCGTTTAATCTTTTGCGGAGCATGGAGGAGCGCTCTAGGTTTAAACGTTCTGCGTTTAATATTTTTTCTATCGGTGCTCGATTGATTATCCAACATGCAACTAAGTTTCTATTGTAATTTTACTGTAAATCTTATCAGAGAAGTATTCTTGGGAGTGTATTATTTATTTAATATATTATTATTTACGATCTGAACAGTTCGATCGTCAAACGCATATATGCGTCCATAGCAGTCAAAGGGTTAATACGTTAAACGCTATATTGAATATCAATATTAATAATTAATCACGGTATCAAATTAAAAAAAATAGTACTTCGTAGTCCGTTAAAATTTATTTAATATTCTAATATTAATAATATTAAATAAATTTTAATATTCTAATATTAATATTAAATCAATTTTAATATTCTAATATTAATAATATTAAGTAAATTTTAATATACTAATATTAATAATATTAAGTAAATTTTAATATTCTAATATTCATAATATTAAGTAAATTTTAATATTCTAATATTAATAATATTAAATAAATTTTAATATTCTAATTCCAATTTTTATTTTTATTTTTATTTTAATTCTAATTCTAATTTTAATTCCAATTTTTTGACGAATCGTATTAAAACATTTAAAACCAAAATACAACTTTTCTCTACAGGTATCTATTTTTTTTCATTCGTCTTCTAAATTTTCTTCAATTCATTTCGAAGCATTCCTTAAAAAAAAAAAAATTAGTTCCATATTTTACGTATCAAGTAGAAAAGAATTAATACATTTCAGATCTCACCTTATTAGTTAGGGGTTGAATTAATTTTTCATAAAAAAAGATTGCTAGCAAAGAATGGAATACAACATCAAAGATTCTATTTGCAGGACCATCGATGACGTTAAGTTATGCTTCTACATTACTAGAATATTGTTTAGTAACAGGATTAGATTGGTTGGATATACAGTTGTGTTTACGACTCTCGATGATCGAGCCATTGTGCGAAAGACTGGATGTTTCTTTTAACAGACAATTACAGCCGATCCAACAGTATCATTATATTCAATTTCTCTGCATTAAGATATCGTTGTACAGGTTTCGTATCGTTTCTTAAATATTATTTTATCCCATAAGTAACGTCGTTCCTCGACACTAATTTTTATTACGAAATATCAAGACATACATTTATCTTCAACCCTTTGCCCTATCTAATATAACTCGTTGCACCGATTCTGGATAAAATACAATAAAAAGACACAATATTTATGATAAAGTTCAATTTTAGCTTTAACCGTAACTTAAATTTACAATATTGAAAATTAGAAAATACAAAATACGTGTAATATTTCGATACTTTGCGTTTGACGGAGCGTCAAAGGCGTGAATAACTATTGCTAATATGAAGATTGAAGAAATCGTAAACCAATCATTCATGTATCGACCATTACTTCACGATTTTTTCCCATAATTTTATTTCTTTTTTAAAATGTTGAATTTTTTTTTATTTTTTCCAATATCGTCTTTGATCTGCGCGATACAGCGTTTAAAAAACTAAAAATAAAAATTGGAAATTTAATCAATTCACCAATTATCACTTATTCCAATTATAACATTTTTTAATCGACAACAAAAATTCTACAATAAGCACCGAAGAAGATTTTTAGATAGAAATTTATTTTTATATAAAAGCATTCCAAATTTTTCGAGGAAGGAATCCAGAAATTACTTGAGAGATAAAAAATCATAGAAAACAATGGTCAATACAGTCGTGACTAAAAATGAATGCAAATATTAATATCTCACAGTAAAAATTAGCGTCAAGAAACGACATTATTTATGGGATGACTTGATAAAAATTATTCTTTGAACATAAAGAAAGTTACCTCGAAGGTAACAGCAGTTGCTTTCCTATCGATTTTGTATAAAATAACCGGTAAAAAATTTCCTTTCAGAATGCTAGTATCGGGACAGAGTAAAGCTGCGGATTTATCGTCGCTGCTCATGATACATTCAGTAGCAACAGCTTTTAAATCGTTGCTACGTCCGTCAGATTTAATTTCTCATGATAAAGGACCAGCAGAGAGTTTAGCGACAGTGATTAACGATGCAATTACCGATGTGGATAAGGTAGAAACGAGCCCTACAATTTTCTGTTTTCTTTTTTCCGTAGCCAAAGGTTCAACAGGTTTCTAATTATAACGTGTAATTAACCTGTAATTGGCAGGTACTTTTGCATCTTGATCCCAAAGAATTCACCGTCGAGCCAAGTACGCTTCAATCGTTGCAACAGTTAATTCAATGGGTCGCTGATCTAGCTTTGAATCTGTTGGCTCGTCTTCCGGAGCAGCGGTTGCAAATGAAGTCGAGCGGAGTTAGTAACGCAAATCAATTTGTAATAATTAGACTGCGCATTTTTATACAGATTCGTATTCTTTTTTAAAGCGTAGTAAACGGAGAAAGGAGAGGCAGAACTTTGGTGGAAAATTATTTCAGTCATCAGGTGTTATAAAAAAAAAAGAAAATACAATTGTTTGGATATTATTTTTCATATTCAAATTCTTCGGTTTTGAATTTCCTATGAATGCATAAAAATTCGCAGCCTATTAATTGTGGAATTGAATCGGTGAAATTAGGATCAGCATTAGTTATTCTTAATTAACTTTTCAAGAATCGGCAAGGTTAAATATATTATATTCTGTAGCATTGCAATTGCATAAAGCATTGAGTATTCTGAGCAGTGTAATAAATTGAAATCTAATTTTTTTATGGTTCATAGCATTTCTGCGTTAAACGGTACAAATTACTCAAAACAGATACAGGAAAATTGATCTACTATGATTTTATTTCAATATAAATTTGCAGAGCCTCAAATTGGGAATCGTTATAAACTATAATATTCACGAAATAAAATAGATTCTTCTATTAGGAATCTACTTCCTCTTCCTTTTGGTGATTCGATGCCCACTTGTGTATCGTTTCATAAAATTCAAAGTCTTTACCAAGCTTTCTGTTTTAAATTTATTCCTAGGACGTAATACAATAAGCAAATATATCATTCTCATAAATACCGCGTGTATTTTTCTCCTTTCGAGAAAAGTGAGATAAACAAAGCGTTAATCGCCAGTATTCTCCGCAATTTTTCAAACGATTCTTCAATTTCTCTTCTAATTTCATACTCTTGCAGTACATTTTCCCATTTTATTCCGATTTTTTCTTTTTTTAGAATTCTCTGATATTTGCATCGAACGTACGTTTCTATAAACCATCGATAAAAATTCCAACAATAATTTAATTAACGAGTCTGCGTTAACTCCATGTATTTAAATTTGACTAACACGATTAGGGGAATGATTCGATTTAAAGAGGAAAAGAAAAGGAAGGAATTTGCCCGTGTTGTTGCTCATCTCACCGATTCAATCGATTCTTCCTCAAAGTAGTATAGTTTTACTCATTTTTTTTTTTTTTCTTTTACGTCACACGAAACGCAGTACGAACTCCTAAAGGATCACAAGGCCTTAAATACATTGAGAGAATTGCTCGTAATAATACGTATATGGGGTTTATTGCGTCCTTCGTGTTTACCAGTATTTTTTCGCAGTGCCGATAATCTCGATGTATTGGCCTTGTTATTCCGTTTATTATCAAAATTGGTTCAACCGAACGGAGATGGTCAAACCCAGCAGGTGGACGACGGTTTAATCGGTAAGGCGTTTCATAATTTGTTCCATTGTACAATAAATATAATTAATATATTGGGTTGTCCGGAAAGTTGGTGCCGATTTTCGGTAGGTGCCATTAGAACAGGTCTGATTATTTCGGAATGAACGAAAACAAATGACACGCGTACATATTCTAAAGAGTGACACTTGAGGCATCTTTGGATAAAAGTTTAGTTAGGATACATTCATTTTCGTTACTTTTATACGCTATTAACGGTAGAACTGTCGACGATTAAAATAAACTTACTTGTAGGGAAGAAATCGAAATGATAAGTATTTGAAAAAATGCTTATATCAGGGGTAATAATTCTTTGTGAATATTTCGTTTAAAAAATTATAGAAAATCCCTAAAAATGCGCTACTGTAAATTTATAAAATTTATAAAATTGTCATTTTGACTGGCACGGTGGTTCTACCGAAAAACCCAAGAATTTTTTGAAAGATGTGATATACAAGTTACGCGAAAGATGGAGAAAAGTTATGGAACAAAATGGAACATAAATAATTGAATAAATGTATAAGGAAATTTAAATGCGTCGTGTTTGAATTTTCCTTAAAAATCGGCACCAACTTTCCGGACAACCCAATATAATCGCTGGAATAACGCGTGATAAAATAGGGAATCGTTGGCGCGTAACGTTAATGTGCAGCGGTCTGAATTTTATCGTAACATGTTGGTTAAAATAGGAAGTTAGATAAAAACACCACTTCCTCGAGTGTTCGAAAGGAATTGCAGATTTTTTCATTCAGTAGCTGCAAATGTACGCTGGAGAGTGGCACGCTAAATCGCAAGAAAGTGTTCCGTCTGTTATTACAATTATTAATTCCTAATTTCAAAATGAACGAGAAACACGCGACGAAGCGCACGAATCTGTTGGAGTTAAAGAATCGGAAGCTGCTGCTTAAAGAAAGTGAATCGAGAAATTGTCACCCTCGAATCAAACTTTATAGATTATTGATACTCTGTGTGGTAGCGTGCTGCATCTTTTTAATTTATTGGATAGTATTGACTCCTCTCTTGGTCGGTTCCTTCGCGGCTCACAACTCGAACAAAACCAGCGATTCGTCGATCGGTTGGCTCGTTCTGTACTGGTTCGTCGCGTTCATAATCTGGCTCTTCATCATGCTGTGCTTGATCTTAATTCTGAGATGCTGTGTCGTCGAACGCGATGATAATATCGCTTCGCGATCGTACGGCACGAACGGTTCTCGGAAATCTTTGATTAACACCAAACCCGATCCGTCGAACGCGAGATTGAAAGACATCGAGGAAGATGGGTCTTCGAACGATTTGATCGCCGATAGTCATAAAATTCTCCGAGATGAATCGAAGATAAATATGTTCGACGACAATCGACGCAACAGAGCTAAAAAGCACAAAGATCTTCCGCCTCTTGTGATTCATCGGCGCAATTCGGGCAACGATATCGAACGAATCGGCACTGTGAACGTGGAAGAGAGTGTCGAGAAAAATGTGGATCCAGACGAAGATAAATATGCATTAAAATCAAGAAACGATAGCGAACAGGCCGAAAGGGACTCGATGAAGGAATATCTAAAGCTGGTAACAGTTACTCCGCAAGATGGAACCGATACCAAGTCTCCGAAAGGACCTCTTTCGCCAAGAGAATTGTTTTTCATCGATCTCATAAGAGAAGCTGAAAAAGCTGAACGAAACAGGGGAAATAATTCCCGAGGAACGGACAGGAGACATTTTTTCCCGAACGATTTTTCTCCGACCGAGAGACGCGTTAACAGAGACGCCAAGGAAGAGAAAAGATCAGAAGGAACTCCGAACAAAGAACAGGAAGCGACGTATTTTATCGCGGACGTTGAAAGTCCGAGAAGCGAAAAAACAGAGGCGTTTCTAGAAATCGGTACTGACCCAGAGTCGACCAAAGAGTGGTCTGTAAATTTGAACGAGGAAAAACCAGTTCTCGTGTTGGGAAACAGTTCCAGGAACGAAACGAACGAAAATATGGAAGATAAAATTGTTTTGTTCGAAGTATAGACACTGATCGTTTCGATCAAATATTCAAATCGCTAATTTTAAATATTAATCACATTTTTTTTTTTTTCACATTGTCATAATCAGTACTTTCGTATCATTTAATTGAAGCTAATAGTGAATAGTGATGGATAAATAGTTAAGTAGGAATTCGAGCACGAGGAATCTACAATTTGTAGAAATTTTTTTCTAAGGAGGATAATATATGAAGATAAATTGAATAGAATACATGCTACGACAATGACTTTCTTCCAGATGACTGTTGCTTGCTACCTAATCAAATTATGATACCACAGTTGCACCAGGGTAATAGCATAACTGCTATAGCTACCCCTGTACTCTTTTATCAAAGTTTTCCTATGCAGGTAAAAAACGTGTGAACATTGTTTTCTTGATGATTAAACAAGCTGCTTTAAATTAATTGTAATTTTGTTTCCAATTGTAGCTAGAACATGGAATAGAGCCTGAACAATTATTATTTGTACCTGAACTTCATCCTGTTGAGGGTTGTATGCATAGTGGCCAGGTAATGGACGAGATCAGGCATTTATACCTTGGGAAACGACCACTTCTCGTTAAACAGTGTACAAGGTATTTAATTGATTACAATATTGGTTATTAACCGTTTGAGCGCGGCAGAATTTTCTTATGCATACGCTAAAAGTCCGGGATGAAATGCGTAGTATTTTTTTTGGCAAACAATGAAAATGGTTATAACACTAATTGTTATGTAACAAGTAATTTTGATCGACAAAAATATTTTTTATTTTCACTTATTACAAAAAATGTTTTGCTGCACAAATTCCATGAATTCCTTTTTTTACATATAGCGCAAATTAAGTTGGATCGTTTAATTCCATTACCATTTTTTCTACCGTACCACAATTCACAGGCTCTACCGCATTACTACTTACCACTGTATATTATTTTAATTCTTATATTGTTAAAAGCCACAACTAAGTTAAATGACTAAAAACTGCTACTGATATCGCTGCAATTGCTCTCAATAAATGCGTAAAGTATACTAGCCAACAGCAGCGTCTTCGCATTCTCGATACAAAACAAGAAAAGCGCTATCGCGTTGCGCCGTTTTTTTGGCGTACGACAAGTGAAGCGCGATAGCGCTTCGCCGGACTCAAACGGTTAACACGTTGACTGGCACGCGCGTTTACAGTAAAATCTCCTTCAGGCCACGCGTACCGCTGTACGAAGCGTATTCTTAAAATTTACAAAAAACAACAACTTATCGTCCAAGTTGTCCCGACCACCCTCAGCTTTGTATAAAATGTTTTAAAGTTTTACATTCTATATAGTTTTCTTAATAAACCATTTTCGTATTACGAATATTCTATTATAAATTTAAATTTATATTAATTAATATTCAATAGTTTTGTTACTTCCTCAGCGAAATATCTTTTTAAACGCATACGAATATCCTTCGCAAGTAGTCAAATAAGCGTCACCCCGATACAGGTGACGCGGCCCGATCAGAAACTTTATTGTCACCCGAATATGGGTGACGTGGCAGTCAACGTGTTAAGATTGCTTCCATTTTTTAAATAAATTTAAATTTCAGGTGCGGTGGAAAAGCTCAAGTTCAAAATATGACGAGAACAGCCGCGATTAGAGCATGGGATCAAAGGTGGTCACGAGCTTGTCGTTGTAGTGGCATTTGGAGAATTCATAAAACCTGTCCGTAAATATGTAATTAATTGGAAGTAGTGTATTAGTGAAGTTTACATGACATGATAAATGACACTAAACATTTTTATTTAACATACAATCGAATTACTTTTACTTGATGTCTTTGTTAACGAGGTTTATTTAAACTCGCAGGAGTGATCGAATAAACAGCTTATTATTAATTTTTATTATTTATTTATCACGAGTACAACAATTTTTTGTTTTTTTATTTCTGTTCGACCGTGCGCTTACCAAGATCTTTGTCTCGGTAAGCGCACGTGTACAATTATTTGACTATTTTTTTTTCTTCTTCTTTTTAATAAACTATTGCGTATATAAAAAGAAATATGCATCGCGGCTACTTGTCATTCACTCTGTACGATCTCCCAATGACGAATGTCGTTGTTAATAACTTTGTTATATTCGTTGTGAATACGTATAAATGATGGTTTCCGAATTTTATTATACGGAGATTCTCATTACATAAGATATTTTGACAAATAAAAAAAAAAAAAAAAAAAATACTAATAAAAGAAGAAAATTTATTTCACTGTTGTCGTTAGAAAATACGATGGCCATGGAAAGTTTATTTGAAATAGCATAGTCTTCTTTTTTTTCTTTTTTTTTACAATTCGTTACATGCGAACAATTGATTGTTAATGACTCTCCCCCTTTTTGCCAATTACTCTCTTGAACTCTCCCATGTTTGTTGTTGAGATCGGCGAACCGAATATAGCTAGGTGTTCGATCTTTGTTGTTTCACTACCACTTTGATTGTCTTTCACGAAAATTTGTAAGTTCTGCACATTTTGGAACTTTACGTAGCGCAAGGGAATTGGGTTACCTTCTTCGATATCCTTTGCTGATAATCTGTATGGAAAAAAAAAATATATATATAAATGTTATTGGAACAAACTTTCTAATATGTTAAATAATTCGAGCAACATAAACAATGATAGATCTTACGTCAAATCTTGGACGCTCGTATTGGAGCCTGCCATGTCGAAATCAATTGTTCTAGGTTGATTAATGTACAGTTTGATACTTTTTGGTCCCGTATCTTTGGGAGCTTTAATCTTCAAAGAATGTACTTTAACTGCTTGTGAAAATGCAATAGATAATATCAGTTGTTCGTCGCAATCACTTTCCAAATATCCATCATCGGCACTCAAGCATTGTAGGAAATTATGTTCATCGGATTCGTTCAAACATTCGCATTGCGCCTTGGTAATGTAAACAGCTAAATCCATCTGCAAGAGGTACATTTCAGAATTTTCGCAGTACTTGTAGAACACACTTACGTCTAATAATTTTGTATACAACAAAGTTGGGTACAGACATCCAGGGAAATATATGCATATAAATAAGAATTTTTATTAAGAGTGGAAACATCTAAATGTTGTACAAGTTTTACAATATATATTAATAACAATTCTACAATTTAATATTTACAGAAAGTCGTAAAATCATGAATACATGCATCTGATAAAGCGATACGCGAGTTATATCGCACATTTTAATTGACAGTGTTTT
>SMSQ01018493.1:0-15792 GCA_019453375.1 Ctenoplectra terminalis
CTCACTTTTGCATGCCGGGCAAAGCGTATTTGCATGACAAACGGCCCTGCCAGGCCGCGTTCCGTGCGCCTCGAACTCGTTCGATTCTCCCAGGCCCCCTAATCTCTTCCGCGAGCACGAACGTCTTTCCTGCGCCGTAATTGCCGCACCAATCCTACGTATTTTGCGATTATTAAGTTATTTTGGGGAAACCGGTATCTTTGGTGATTGTGTGTTAACGGTAGAACTACCGGCGATTAAAGTATACCTATTCGTACCTGAGAGATTGAGAAGATAGATGTTTGAAAAAATATACGTATAAGATATTTTGGGGAGTTGGGATTTTTTGTGAGTTGACTCGTAACCACGGATTTGGATCTCACAGGCCGCTTCGAAAATATAATCCGTGGTTTATATCATTTCTAGGAACTTCTACGAGTATTCTGTTTTTTTTATCTTTTCATGGAAAGAATAACAAAACCTGCGTCGTTTACATTAGTGTGTGAACGGAAGAAGACTGAGATCGCAAATCTGTTATTATATTATTAAAGTTGATGTCTGTGGTTACTGGTTAATGACACAATTTTGGAGAAACTGGAATTTTTTGTGACTCTGTGATAATAATAAAACTATCATCGATTGAAGTATACTTATTTATAGCAAAGAGATAAAAAGGAACAGCATACCGCCTTAAACGTGATCTGAAGAGTTGTTTATTAATTAAATCATGACACGGTGCTTCCAAATTTTTGTATTAACCAAGTTTGAAAATTATTTCTAGTTTATTAAAGCTCTTATTTAGAAGCTCAATTTTTTGTTTCTAATCAAGAAACATTCCGATAGAAACATCTACTTTTTTATTAATTATTTGTAAGCAGAAAAATTTCAACGACAATAATTCCAAAAATACCTATTTCCTGAATTCATTCAACGGTAAATAAACCTAACTTGCACTTGGAAACGGAGTTCGATGAGTTACGAGAGATCTTATTATTTATTGGAAAGTAACTCGAACCCGAGGCCGGTCGCATATCAGCTTAATATTGTGCGACTTACCGAAGGGTGAATACCAATAAGACTTCTCGAGAGATTCGATTTATTACACAAGTTTTAAACTATGCGGCGCGAGGTGTTGCTTGTTAAAACTTGATAGGTTGATGGGCAGAATGCGTCGGATGTGTTGGAGAAAAATTCCTTCTCGCGAAACTTTGTAACGGGGAACTGAAGGAAGCGTAGCGTATCGAGTCATCGATTAAGTTTAGTACATACATTAATGTTTTCTTTCCTCCATCGGTCACCTAATCTTTCTTCTCGCAGATAAAACTTAGAAATACTTATGAATCTTTTCGATCTTAAATCATCAACAAAGTTTCACAAATTGAGAAGTAAACCCCTAACTGATGAAGTTGAACCTGACTCTCCCAATTGTTTTCTACTTAATTATTAGATTTCTTAATTTAAAAAAAAAGGGTTGATATCTTTTTTGATAGATATATCAATACGAACACTAATTTCGTAAGTTTCTCCTTAAACTTTACCTCATCAATTTAGGAGTTAAAATAATAAACGAGGTCAGTAGAAAAAAGGAAAATAAAAAAATTTTTTTTTATGGAAAACAGTGGTTTTCTACCTAATTATTATATTTCTTAATTAAAAAAAAAAGGATTCATATATTTTTGATAGATATATCGATACGAACACTATCAATAAAATGTTATTTATGAGAAGTAAACAGTGTCAATACAAAAACAAAAATAAAAAATGATTTGAATATAAAAAACAATATAAAAATAGAAAAAAGAGATTAAAATTATAGAAGACAAGAAATTCACCCTTAACCATAATTAATTATAATTTTCCATTATTCGTGGAATTTTTTTTTTACACCACACCAAATATCACTTACAACACAAAGAGCTTATAAACGATATGTTGCAAAAATATAACCAAAGATTAAATCGTGTTCACTGATTTGTACATAAATGTGTTACGGTAAAAAACAGAATAAAAATACCGAAAATAATCGCAATGTTCTTATTACTTAAAAACAGACAATTTTTGCACTCGCCTAATATTAACCGAGCCAACTCGAGGGAGGGCCTGTTGATTTATATCTCGATCGGTTATTGTGGATACAGCGGTAAAGTTTTAATTATATTCTTGGCCAGGACTACGCATCCGGCCGTAACCAATGCAGGTAAGAAAGGTCTGCAGTCCGGCGGAGAAGGGCCGGCATCCAAAGCGTTATCCTCCGTTTCTCCCCTCCGGCCGATATCCTCGGGACACGAAAATTAAATTTGCTCCATCGTGCATATCGGTACGCCCTCGAAGCCGTCAATATTAATCTCACGGCATGCGTTCATGGAATTCTAAGAAGGGCATGCTAGATGGAAGTTTCCTCCGGAGCTAGATTTCAACGAAGAATATTAACACTTGAATCATGACTGGCGTGGTTCAACGTGTGTTTCTTTAATCAAATTTATGTTCAAAAGAATTTTCAATTTTTTACAAAGAATTATTTACTCGGTATTACAATCGGAAAATATTAATATCTACTTAAGAAAACCCGTAATTGAAGAAAAATTGAGAGAATTAATTTTTCTTTCGTTATTCGTTCTAAAAATATTATTCGCCGCGATTTTTTTTTTCTTTTTTTTTTTAATTCTCAATACTATTTAATTCGATAGATAAATAAATAAACACAAATCTGATTAACAAAGAATCGTCGCTACTGTCATCGAATCGTTTGGAACTCAATTATGTTTCTTTTTAAAAAATGTTCTCAGTTCCAAGATATCAATATGTGTAATTTGATTAAAAATATTTCATAGACCGTAACAGAGTTAAATTGTATCGTATAGTCTAAAAAAAAAGAGAGATTGGATCTACAGTGTAAAAGTAAAATCGTGTCAAGAAGATAGAATTCAACCCGGAAACGCTTGACCTCCCTTATATCGTGGATAGAATATCAGTGGACAATAGTAACTAGAAAGTTTGAAAACTCGCGTCAAGAATTAATGCAAATAATAGTGGCTTATTGGGATTTTGGAGTGTGTGTCTAGGTTATGCATCTTTATTGGCCGATACTTTCCTCTGATGGGGAAGTTCTTGGGTCTCTATATCGCGGAGAAGACTGGAAAAAGTATCGGGAAGTCCAATCGGGCAACTCGCTGCCTAAGATCTGAGACGACGAGGTCCCCTTTTGGTCGCCACTCGACCCCCTATATTGCAATTCGATGCGCACTCGTTGTATTGACACTTGAATACGAAATAACCTAAAGGAAACTCCATTTAGTCCCTCCGACTTGTTATAATAAATATATCGAATCGAACGTTCGCGCGAGAGCAGCATTGTAATATTCCGTTTGAACCTTTTCTTTCTTTTTTTCTTTTTTTCTTTTTCTTTGTTTCTTCTCGGGTTCAGGATGATTTTATTTTAAATCGATAGCTATATATTTTAGAATATTCGCTTCTTTTTAATGAGAATTAAATATTGTTAGAATTTAATATTAAGATAGGTGAATAATGTTTTTTAACGAGGAGTGTAAATAAATTTTTTATTTTCTTTTATCGTTTAACAGTTTGTTAGAATGAGGACTAATCGATAAAAATCCCTTAAAACCAAATTTTTGCTTACTTATCAGAAAAAAAGGAACTCACACTTGATCGCGGTTCCTCTCTTTAGTTAATAAATTTTTTAACCAATAATTTTTAGCCAAAATTACTAATACAGCGATAAGTAATCAAAATAAAATTTTTAAGATATAAATACACGAGCATACAACTCCCAGCAACAACTCACATGGCGCAACAGAGGGTTAAATAAAAATCTGAAACGTGTGCGCTGAGCACTCAAAAACAGTCGCTTTTGCTTACTTAAATTAATTAAATCTACTTTCCTCCTCGGCTCTATATGTCCCAGAACAAACTTCACATTCGCACAAATACTCTTCTTCCAAATATTCCTCAGATTTAATGTATTCAAATTTCACATTTACTTCTTTAATATCGTATACTTTGTGTATCGACCGAATTGTACAATTTAAAAAAATAACAAAAATTTACGAGATACCTGCGATGCACGCGAGAAGGACAGCAGGGTTAAATCTCGTGATCGGACCGCGATGAGTTAATATCAGACATCGGTACGAGCTAAGCGTATGCGTGCGCGAGAGCTATGAATCTGTGAAGGACCGGTTGAAAAAGTAGCATAAGAGATAGCGTGCTTAGTCGCGGTTCTCGGCGCGCGTACAAGTCCAATTGCCCGAAACCAGAGAGGAAGGAGGAAATTTCCGGTGCTCGCCTCTTTTCTTCCTTCTCTGGACGGGAAATGGTAGCGAGCCACTCGGAGCTCCTTTTTCCGAAAGCTGGAGACTTTTGGTCAGCGAACTAGCTGCGAGTCTCTGGACTGTGGCTGAAAGTTTTGCTCGGTCCACGAGAGCAGTATTTATGTCGGGGTAGCAGAGCGTGCACTTTCTGCTCTCGTGCTGGTGAACGGAAGATTGAAATTCTCCCTCTCTGTTCCTCTTTCTCTCGATGGCTATCCGGTCGCCTGTCGATCGAAGCCTATCGGTCCGCCCTGGATTCCAGATTTATTAATCGCCGTTGAATTATACTTCGTTCGCTTACTCGAAGCTGCTTTAAAAGGCAATGTTTCGCGGTGAGGTGAAGTACGAATTTTTTTTTACCGTGCTCTCTGTTTCGTATACTGTAGAATTCTATTCATTGGAACGAGATTTTAATCAATTGGTTTGATTTACCGATCTTACACCGTTGAGCTCGTATCGTCGGAATTATTTATGAGAGTTAGATGAAATGTTATAGTTTAGGCTGCAATTAGTAATCAAGCGAGAGAGTAATTTCGTGTTCGATGAATTTAAACCGAAGCGACAGTGATTTCAGTAATTCTTTGCTAAAATTTGGTATTGCGTTATGAAAATTCACGACGGAAACGTTTAAGAGCTTTATTCTGAAAAAAAAAATTAAGTTCGAAGAAACATCCACTTTTTAATCTAATTTAATATTTTCAAAATACTAAAAAAGAATTCCCTTCGTGTTTATTAATCACCGGTTACCTTTTCATTTACCTTATTTACTCCTCACGATTTTCCACGCATCGATTAAACTTTCCCCCAAGAACCATATCGCCGCGAGAACATCGAGCAAGAATGATCATTAGAAAAATTATGAAACTTCGGTGTACGCGTGGTTACGTGAAGACTGTTAGTTCTCATCGAGGCTAAAATAACGAAGGAACTAACGCGCTTACCTCAAGAATCTCGCGCGGACGGCCAAAACCCTGAATAAAGTGGCAAAGTTCCGAATCCGTTCCCAGTTTTTGGCTGGAACGAGAAGTGATGACAAGGTTTCTTCCACGAAGTGGCCAAGGGAATTTCGCGTCCTGTTAGTTTTCTGTTCAGCTCAAGTTCAAAGCCTTCTTGAACAACCGGCTCTGGTATTTGCGTCACGCTTTTCTTACGTTGCTCGCAATTAGCCAAGATTATGGTTGTTCCTGGTTCCGTGAGTTTGCTCAAGATCCGCCTCTGCTATTCCTCCGTAGATTTGGTCGAGCTTCTGCTACCGCTGCTCTTCGTCAATCCTAGTTTCGTGGAATCCCAAACGCGCCAGAGAAACACAATTTCTGTGTGTATCGCGGGTCCGTGTAATTTGTAACAGTTTCTGGGCATGGGTCGACGCTAAATCAGTCGGGAGCTCGCATTTGACGAAGAATCATTGTCCTTGTCGAAATTTATTTTGAATCGTCTTAAAGTAATACGATTAACTATATCCTGCTTATTAATTTTATAAGTTTCGTTCGTCTTGTAGCGTCCATCGACTTTATTAATTTTTTTTCCGTCTTAAAATAATATTGACTATATTGTGTTCAACTTTTTTGACAAATGTAACTAAAAAATTTATTAATTTAAAAAAAATATGTATAAACGAAGTTACAAAGTCTGATTAGAATTATGTTTAAAAATTGATGAATAAAATAATCCAGTCCTTGGACAGAGCACATTATTCGATTTGCTGTTTAATATGTTTTTAAAAAATATTTTCCCAAAAACCAATTTTTTTTTACACCCCTATCGCGTTGATACAGCGAGTCAATTGAACGTCGCGAGCAGAAGTAGTATTTTAAATCACCGCAAAATAATCCGAAGCATCTGATTCCGTTCGGTTATTTTTTTCGCGGCGGACAGAAAGAAATTTCATTAAAATCCGAAGCAACCGGTGAAATGAAATCTATCCACCGGCTCCTGTTACTTACTGTCCACGATAGCAACAGGTAGTGGTCGGAGGTCCGCAGCCTCCTTCATTTCACAGACTTCCGATTACCTATTTTAACATGCGAAACGAATACACGGTACCGAGGGGCGAAGGGTGCGAAAGCATTCGCGGAATCGAACGGAAGTTCGAGCGTTTGAAGCACTTCCTCCTCGACCTGGAAACAGACTTCGAATTTCGATCGAACGAAGTTATCTCTGTATAAACCAAAAATTTTGTTCGCTCATAATTTCCCTCATAATTTCCCTCATAATTTCGCTCATAATTCGTTAACTCTCTATAGTCCGAATTTTGTTTATCAGAGAAAAGAACTAGGATTGATTACAGTGTTTTACTTTGATCGCAAAATTTTTAAAGTAATAATTGCTATAGATGAATTGTAGTATCGCTACGGTAATACGGTAACAAAATTTAACCCTTTGCACTCGTGGGCTCCGGAGCGGAGCCATTTAAAATTTGTCTTTAAACTCGAGAGCTCTGCTATGGAGACAATGCAAATAATATTTAGTTCATACCAAGAGGTATCGCGCGTTGGACGATTACAAAATGTAATAATGTTATAGTTTTTTTGTTTTTATTGGAATATGGGTTACGGTTTAAATAAAGCAAGATAGTCTTTGTTAATTATTTTACTGCATTTCACGGCTTAGCTAGTAACGTCTTTACTCATTCAACTCTCTATTTCAACTAAACTGACCTGGACTCTGAAAAAGGGAAAAACCGTCGTCCACTTATGCCTGGAGACGGTTATATTTTCAAGCGTCCAGACTTTCTGATTTCTACAGGACACATCTGGCAGTCCTATTATTTTGTCTATTCAAAGACATTCCTAAGAACAGTGACACTCATTTTTGTCTTAGGCTAATGGTTTTATTTAACTAATATTGGCAATAATCCAACAGTTTTCTTGTATACCGCAACATTTGAATCTTCGAGTTGCTGGTAATATGAATGAAAAAAGTGATAACTAAATGAAATGAATTTTTTTAAATGTAAATACACGAGTATGTAACTCTGAAGTTACATGGCGCCATAGAGGGTTAAGGCAATTCGTTGTTCGGCTAACGAGTGAAATAAATTCTTATTTTATTTGGCGTTTCACTTTTTTGTTTAATAATGTATCCTGTAAACGTTGTTATTATTAGCGGTATCATCGAATGAATGAAATCATGAATGAGAAAATGCGTATGATAACAGTGATTGGTTCGGATGTAATTAACAAAGAATGAATGAATGAGTTTTCGTGGTGAACGCGAACGAAATTGGTGATTTCGAGCGATGAAATTGTACGTATGAACGAACAGCGAAATTATCCTTGCGGAGTGCGGCGAAATTAAATCAATTACGTTTTCGCATTGGTGATTCCAGGAATACCGATATTTCATGGCCAATTTATGAAATAAACAGTTAATTTTGTTGAGCGCATGAGAAGGTATCGGTTATCACAAATATTTGCCGATTTTGTCGCATTGTTAAATCACAGAATTTTCGATGTCGACGAATCGTGGCCTCTCTTTTAGTTAATGAAATAAAAGATATTTAATTACAGTACATATTTACTACTATGTTTTAATATATGATATTCACAAGCGTCACAAATTAAAGGATCTGTTTCAGAGAGTAAAAAATTGATTTTATTGTATCGCTGTTTAACATCGATAATAGCGGAAACTAAAAATATTTCAAATTTACTTTTATTAAATATAAAATCTGCAGTATTTTTCTATTTTCATAAAATTTACCAGAAACCACGGTAATTAATAATAATTGTAATTGATAAAGCCTATTTAGTATTGTATGATATTGTATTTCCTTTAGTATTTTATTTTGTATTTCATATTCTTTTAAAATATCAATTTTAAAAAGCCTCTGCTCTGAAATATATACGTTTTTTAATTGTGCCATTATTAATGCCAAGCAGCGATATAAAATATTAAAAGTATATTAAAACAGTGATTATCCTGTAGAAAACTAAAAGAACATAAATCAGCGCAAATGAAGCTTACGAATTTTGCCTTCATCCCCTATTTTGTGGTTCATAAAAATCTCTAAAGCGGTATTATACAGCCGATATAGTCGTCCGATAATGGTCCAAATATACGATTCCTGGTAATTCGCATTAGAAATGGTATCCCGATCCTAATCGAGTAACGAGTCTCAAACGCGTAATGTATTCCGTTCGAGGACAGATGCGATGAAATTTTAGCTGTATCCTCGAATGTGAACGGTAATTAGAAGAGAATTGCCTGAATTATACCTCATTAATTTATTTATTGTTATTAAATATACGTGGTATCTATTAACGAACATATAAATTAAATATGAAATCAAAAATGTAGAAAAAAAGAAATTCATAAATTATATTCTGTTTCGTTCGTGTTACAAATGTTTTAAAAAGGTTGGTCAGATTGACACAAGCTTCGGTCAATTAAAGTACTTAATAATTTAGCAACATAATTTTATTCCGCGCTTTCATGCATTTATAAAAATTAGTTTACCGTAGAATATTTTACATTTACTTTATATACTATTCTTCATTCCTTGTTAATGTCAAAATTTATTTAACACCTATTACTCGCAAGTGTTACGCTGATCGTGAGAAACGAGATTAAAATCAAAGATTTAAAAAAGGAGGTGAGAGATATTTAAAAATTTGAATAGATAGAATAGAGAAAATGGTCGCTTAAAAAGATGAAAAAAGAATAGTCTTGAGCGTTAGTGCAAAGAAAAGGTCTCTGAAAGTACGAAGACAAAAGGCAGAAGCTGCTTACGGATAGAAAAGAAAGAAAAAATTTAGAACGAAGTAAAGATATATTTAACAGCGTTTGCAAAAAAAGGAACGACTGCGCCATAATTAATTTGGAACAAAAAAAAAGTACCGTAAATATTTTCAAAGCAAAAACGTGTCCGCTGTAATATATTAAAATGTAAAAATTCGTTTGAAAGAATTTAATGTACGAACTTCTTTTTTTTTTTTTTCTGTGATAAAAGGAAAAAAATTCTTTTTTTAAACGATCATTTTGCAAAATTATTCGGTGCGCGGGTGTTACACGTATAAAACTGTAGGATTTCAAGCGACAGTAAATCTTTCTACCGGTTCCCGGGGCTAGGCGGTTTTTCCAACTCCCAAAGAACGTAAACCGATTAAGTCGGACCTGCAGGCATAAATGAAATATTTAATCCCGGCAACTCCGTTGAATATAACTTCGTTCCTGTAGACGCTTTGTAATTATCATTCTCTAAAGCAATTCTCGTTTATGGTCGAAAGAATAATCGGAACGTAAGTAAGTTTTGCTATTGTATCAACTTTACGGACGACGCCTGGTGCAGAGATACGATTGCTTTTATTTAGCGATATTATTGGATTAAGATGGTTTAACGCTATTTATAAAAATTTCTCAGATCTGCTGAACAAAGTGATGTTTGTGAATTTTTTAATTTTTCTGGTCCGAAACGTGTAGATTTATTTCTTTAAAATTGAATTAAAGAAGCGATGTTTGCTTATTTATTTTATAGTATAATATTCTTTATAATCTTATTAAATGTTACAAACAATGTACTGAATTTTGTGTAGAATAATAATTCACGCACGATGTGTACATAATTACGAAGAATAAACTACAATAAATTATGTTGGATAGAAAGCATCTGACTACGTACGAACATATACTACTTAAAAATCAATAAATTCAATAAACCTCTGTTCTTTTATATTTTACTTTACTATAGGAAAATATGGATTAACTTGGATCAACTTAAAGGATAATATGACATTAGCTTCTAAGAAAAATATTTGTTTAACATATTTCAAATTTATATACCCATACAAATTTAAAAAATTCCAATAAAGACGCAGTTATTAATTCTATCCATAAAATTCACAAAATATTTTTAAATAATCATCCAATATCGAGTACTGATTTACAATATGAGAACAGAAATTACACAAATCCTAAATAGATTAAACAATCGAATCGATAAAATTAACCGATAAAAATTAAAAAAAAAAAAAATCCTTGCCTATCTCTAAGAAATAAAACTTCACTGATACTGTTCATATTAATATATCTATCAAAAAGACTCGAATCCTTTTTCTCCGAACAAGAATCTAAAAATCTAATGTATTCAAGTATAAAACAATTGGATATGTCAGACATAACCGTACCAATTAAACGTTAATCAAATACAACCTTCGACGTCTCCAAAATTCTTCACCGAACACCTTCCCCAAAACACTTTGCACAGGACACGAGTCCAAAATCTCGCCAAAACCTAACAGGATCGGAACGGTACGATTAAACAAGAGGAGTTCGCGAGCGGGTGCAAGCGGATTATTAACCTTGTCCTTAACGTGGCGGCGATTAACGCGTTAAAAGCAGCATTTCGGGCTGCGATAGACGAAGACAGGCCGGCGTCGGCTCTCATTCTACGGGGCTTTACTAATATCCCTAAGTGCATCGTCAGCCGCTTGATGCAGCGTTGCACAAGCTCTGATACGCTGCACTCCGGGGTTCACTTACTTTTTTCCATCCCTTTCCCTCTGGCCGACCGTTCTGCGGCCTCTTTTTTACCGGTTCATACTTCTCTTCGTCTCTGTCATTCCCTTTCAACTCTCCTCGCCCTATCTCGCGTCTTTCCCTTCAATTTTAACGTGTGCCCGCGCGTTCGCGCTGTGGAGATCCCCACTTCTCGTGATTACTTCCGATTTTATCCTAGACACAGAAATTGTGGTGGTATGCCCACGGTTTCCCAAAGAATGGTAATATAAAGTAGTGCAGCTGTGTTTCCACCGTCGCGGCGCGGAGAAAGAAAGGAGCGTGGCGCGCGAAAGAATGACGAAACAGAAAGAAGGAAACTGCGGAAGAAAGTGAAACAACGGAAGAAAGAGAGTATGGTCCGAAACATTACGAATAGTCACCCGCTTTGAACGCGTGTACCTCGACCTTAACTCCTTGCTCCCGGCGCCATCTTCTTTTCGTTCTTTTCTCCTCCCTTTTGTGCACCTCGCGTCCGTGATCCTCGAACGCGTCGCAAAAATACGATATGCATTGGTTGATATCATTTTTGGACCAAGTAAAAATAATGAACAAAATATAATTAAACAAGAATGAACCCGAAAACCACACATTCCACAATCCTAGTCCGAAACACGTAGATTTATTTCTTTAAAACTGAATTTAAAAAAGTATCGTGTGTTTATTTATTTTATAATATTGTTCGTAATATTATTAAATGCTATAAAGAATGTGCTGAATTTTGTCCAAAATAATAATTTATGTACGACGTGTATGAGCTACAGTGAATTGTATTAGATGCCAGCTGTCTGACCATACGCGAACCTATACTACTTAAAATCAGTAAATTCAATAAACGTCTATGTTTTTTTTTAATATAGACGTTTCCTAACGTCCTAACGTTACCCTGGTTCATAAGTAACCAATTAGTGTTCGATTCTAGACACTAATTCTTTACCTGTTAACTGTAGAATACGAATTAACTTGTCACATGAATTACCGATATTTTGAACGACACAGTTTACTTTCTTAGAAATTCTCTCCAATGCATAGTTACATTTATATCAAAGACACGTTATATCATACTTACATTTTTAAGAGGTAAAACCAACCTGTTTATTTCTGTCTACGAAGAAGGTTCTGATTAACACATTAAGCGCTGCGTCGGTCCCCGCGGACCGACATTGAAATTTTCGTTCAAGCGTTATTCGGTTTCTAAGAACCGACGGTACCAGTTTCGAAAAATACCTTTTAAATTAAACGATGGATTTTATTGTTAAAGAAAACCACGTTAAACAAAGATACGACTTTCCATTGCGGGCTTTTACCATTTCTTTTTTTTTTTTTTCTAAAATTCTTTGCTATTTTGCGACAAAATATTTTTCAATTAATATCATAGCACACGGCCTAACGAAAAATCGACAGAAACCAGCGTAGCGCTCAACGTGTTAAGAGATGGCACAGTTAAAAGGTTAAAACCTTGTATAATAATATATTGTAATGTAATTAGGTGGCGGTGGTCGCTAATGGCTCGAAAGGTGATGCGGCTTTAAATAAATAAATAAAAAAAGAAAAGGGTTTGGTACTTAGATGAAAATTAGGGGTACCCGGTATATAGAGAATAATGTGATATAGTCTAGATAACCGCGCGAAAATGTTGGTCCGAACGAAAACAACGGCCACGGACACTTATTTCCATAAAAGTAACGCAGAAATTTCCATAACAACGTGTACGTATTATTTTCGGATGTAGAAATAGGAAACTGGATTTTGGTTCCCGCGGTAGTATTACACGGATGAGGAAACTAGTTCGGCGTTGTTCGCTGTAATATTACGTATCTCGTTGCGCGACGGTTGCTGCGTTAAGAAAAAAAGATTCCGCTGTTTGAATTGATGTAACTATTTAATTAACTTGTTTGACTGTTACCGGCCGGAATAGACTGTCCTGTAACATTAAATAATATAGTAATTGAGCGATTAATTGTTAATGTTTGTAAATTATGATAGAATTTATATGAACCTGTTTATCGTTTGCAAATGAGTTTCGGTATTCATGCGTATGATATTTGTATCGGAATTATAATCGTATGCGATATGAATAATTGTTATAATGATAAATAGGTGACATATATTATTAAGTAGCCCTACTGTTTGAAATATCACATTTGGAGAAAGATATTAATTTAATAACACGACGATAATAATATCTTTGTTCCGCGATGAAAAGAGAGATTCAAATATAACGAAGTGACAAAATAATAATAATAATAATACTGGTACATTAACAAAGATGAAAAAAAACACATGCAAAAATGTAACCAAAAAAAGGATCGTACATAAACGTGGATTATACTATGCTTCTTTCAAAAAGTGACTCTCTTAGAAACATTTAAATAATTGAAGCGTTACACAATTACATTACCAGAAACAAGGCTGCGTAATTAAGAACATAAATTAATTTTACTACGATCCAAATTAAATTCTAGAATACTCCGAGCACATAAACGTTAAAACGTATCGTTCTGCAGAATTTGCTGCATCCGCTTCTAAACAGGAATAAAATAAAAATACGTGAAATATCGTGTATAAACGACGTATATAAACGGTACTCGAAAATACTCTTAAGCTCACGAAATATTGGATGTCCGTCCTGGTATCAATAATCCTCTATGCGAAATCTCTAATACGTATCGCGAAAGCGCTTGGCTTTCCTCGAGAAGAGGGCCAGAAAGCGGCCTTAAACACGGAGTATCACGTAAATCAGGATCTCTCTTCGAGCCGGTATCATTCTTTCAAAATTTCTCCGGGTTCGACGAATAGAATCGGATAAAAGCGTGATCTTCCGTAGCGTTCCGTCCAAAAAATCCTGTTACCCTGGTAAGGATCAAGATGGAGAGTTCGAAAGGGACGAGAAGGTCCTCGAAGATCGGGAACGATCCCAGCCAATGGAATATCCTCGCTTCAATCCTCGTCCCGACCTCTCGATCTCTGCTATTCCCTTTTCACGTCGATCCTTCTTAGATCTCGGCGAATACCGGCGTACACTCTCAATTAGCATCTAAACAGAGACAGAAGCGAAGAGGGACGGAAGCTGAACGAGAAACAGGGACAGAGAAAGAGGAGTTGGACAAGTCGAATTGGAAACAAACGATCAGAGCGGAAAAGAGACGAAGAGCCAAGCGTTAGCGGCTTCGAATCGGACGCGTTATTCGAGATAGCAAAACTGTATCTGTGGCCGGGCTGGCATTCAAGGATTACCGTAGTTTAGCATAATATTAGCGAGCGACGGAGAAGGACAACAGGCAGACGACGCTTGGGCGACGAGAAGATGGGAGAGTAACGGTTAGAGTAGCATGGGTGAGAGAAGGGTGGAAGGGTGCAGGTATTATTCATGGATTACCTCACTTGTCCCGGCTACAATCCTCCTAAAGCCTCCATTAGAATAATTGCTTCTTCATCTTCGCGCTTATGTGGTTGCTGCGCCCGCCGCTGCGTCATTCTCTTTCACTGCCGCGATCCTCTTTCACCCTCCGTCCCTCTTGCATCCTCCACCTCCCCTCGCCACTTAGCCGCATACGTGCCGCGATGCACACCGCACGCGTGTATTGTACTTTCTTCTGTAAGCCTTCTCGTCGTCACCGTTTTCGTCGCTGTGCGAGAGTTTAACACTGCAGGATTTGGAAGTCGTTTCATCGTTGTCATCGATGGAAAACGGGGACGGTTTGCGGGTAGTTTTGGTGGAGACGAGTTAGCTGAGTGTTTATGGGTGAGGATGAATTGCTTGCTATTGGTATTAAGTGTTGGGGCTTGTAGCTGAGGGACGTCTGAAAGTGGTAGCGGTTTAAGTTGATAGGGTCGTGGATTATCTTGAGAGACAAGGGCTTATTTAATAGATTTAACAGGCTGTGGATGTTGAGACTTTTTAAAGTCAGATTCGCCAGGGCACCACTCGTTGGAATAATACGTGTACTGGAATACTTTTTCTGGGTTTAAAGTTTGATATTTTTATTTTTTTATAAGTTAAAGATTGGACGGTTGTATTTAACGGTTGAGTGATATAAGATTCGTTGAAATGAATAATTTCAGAACAGGTTGTTAAGATTGTACTCGCCAAAGAATATTAATTTATTCACTAATTATGGTAACCACAATTGCAGTGATTAAGAAAGTTAAAAGGAATTCTTCTTATTTTGAATTTAAAGTAAGAACTCCGCTGAGAATGTTTAATTTAAATAAATAAAAAAATAATCACGAAAACCAGGATATAAAATCACACAAATGTAACATTACTGTCACTACATCGTAAAACAATTTTAATTTCACTTAACCTTCCACGTATCGATACCTATTACATATTAATTTCCATATTACAAAAATTCAAGTTTAACGTCCGAAAATTAAGCCCGAAAATTAATATTTCTCGTCATCCCTTTACCGGTAACGTCATTAGTCTTTAAAGAGTTAATACACCGTGGCTCCCACCGACGATCCACGCATTCCATATATCCTCTCACACGATCATAAATACAAAAAGCTTTTTTATATCTTCAATTTATACCGCCGATAAAACCACGGACCTTTCATGTTTAACAACGCCTGAAAGCTCGAGCATCAGCATTCATTCATTCATTCATTCACCACGGCAAATTGACCCGTTCCCTTTTTCGATTAATTTTCAACTTCTGTTACCGACGATGTCGCCAAATCGTAGAGAAACATCGAGCCACGGCGGAACGTTTCATTTCCTCTCGGCTCGAAGCTGGCGCGGGCTCGCTACCTTTACGAGCGGTTTTTATATTTAGAGTCGGACGCGGTAATTTCATCATAAAGCTGTTCCGCGGCGAGAGGAACTGCAAATATTTGAATAGTCTTGTCGTAGCCACTTTCTTTTCCGGTTTTACGCGACAAGCTACTTTTTCAACGCGAAGCAAATCGCCCGCGCGTCTCTATCGTCGCGATCGTGGTTTTCGTTCCTCTTTTTTTCCTACTTTTATTATTTTTTTTTTTTTTT
>SMSQ01018493.1:21386-32537 GCA_019453375.1 Ctenoplectra terminalis
AGAAATAAATCTACACGTTTCGGACCAGAAAAATTAAAAAATTCACAAACATCACTTTGTTCAGCAGATCTGAGAAATTTTTATAAATAGCGTTAAACCATCTTAATCCAATAATATCGCTAAATAAAAGCAATCGTATCTCTGCACCAGGCGTCGTCCGTAAAGTTGATACAATAGCAAAACTTACTTACGTTCCGATTATTCTTTCGACCATAAACGAGAATTGCTTTAGAGAATGATAATTACAAAGCGTCTACAGGAACGAAGTTATATTCAACGGAGTTGCCGGGATTAAATATTTCATTTATGCCTGCAGGTCCGACTTAATCGGTTTACGTTCTTTGGGAGTTGGAAAAACCGCCTAGCCCCGGGAACCGGTAGAAAGATTTACTGTCGCTTGAAATCCTACAGTTTTATACGTGTAACACCCGCGCACCGAATAATTTTGCAAAATGATCGTTTAAAAAAAGAATTTTTTTCCTTTTATCACAGAAAAAAAAAAAAAAGAAGTTCGTACATTAAATTCTTTCAAACGAATTTTTACATTTTAATATATTACAGCGGACACGTTTTTGCTTTGAAAATATTTACGGTACTTTTTTTTTGTTCCAAATTAATTATGGCGCAGTCGTTCCTTTTTTTGCAAACGCTGTTAAATATATCTTTACTTCGTTCTAAATTTTTTCTTTCTTTTCTATCCGTAAGCAGCTTCTGCCTTTTGTCTTCGTACTTTCAAAGACCTTTTCTTTGCACTAACGCTCAAGACTATTCTTTTTTCATCTTTTTAAGCGACCATTTTCTCTATTCTATCTATTCAAATTTTTAAATATCTCTCACCTCCTTTTTTAAATCTTTGATTTTAATCTCGTTTCTCACGATCAGCGTAACACTTGCGAGTAATAGGTGTTAAATAAATTTTGACATTAACAAGGAATGAAGAATAGTATATAAAGTAAATGTAAAATATTCTACGGTAAACTAATTTTTATAAATGCATGAAAGCGCGGAATAAAATTATGTTGCTAAATTATTAAGTACTTTAATTGACCGAAGCTTGTGTCAATCTGACCAACCTTTTTAAAACATTTTTAACACGAACGAAACAGAATATAATTTATGAATTTCTTTTTTTCTACATTTTTGATTTCATATTTAATTTATATGTTCGTTAATAGATACCACGTATATTTAATAACAATAAATAAATTAATGAGGTATAATTCAGGCAATTCTCTTCTAATTACCGTTCACATTCGAGGATACAGCTAAAATTTCATCGCATCTGTCCTCGAACGGAATACATTACGCGTTTGAGACTCGTTACTCGATTAGGATCGGGATACCATTTCTAATGCGAATTACCAGGAATCGTATATTTGGACCATTATCTGACGACTATATCGGCTGTATAATACCGCTTTAGAGATTTTTATGAACCACAAAATAGGGGATAAAGGCAAAATTCGTAAGCTTCATTCGCGCTGATTTATGTTCTTTTAGTTTTCTACAGGATAATCACTGTTTTAATATACTTTTAATATTTTATATCGCTGCTTGGCATTAATAATGGCACAATTAAAAAACGTATATATTTCAGAGCAGAGGCTTTTTAAAATTGATATTTTAAAAGAATATGAAATACAAAATAAAATACTAAAGGAAATACAATATCATACAATACTAAATAGGCTTTATCAATTACAATTATTATTAATTACCGTGGTTTCTGGTAAATTTTATGAAAATAGAAAAATACTGCAGATTTTATATTTAATAAAAGTAAATTTGAAATATTTTTAGTTTCCGCTATTATCGATGTTAAACAGCGATACAATAAAATCAATTTTTTACTCTCTGAAACAGATCCTTTAATTTGTGACGCTTGTGAATATCATATATTAAAACATAGTAGTAAATATGTACTGTAATTAAATATCTTTTATTTCATTAACTAAAAGAGAGGCCACGATTCGTCGACATCGAAAATTCTGTGATTTAACAATGCGACAAAATCGGCAAATATTTGTGATAACCGATACCTTCTCATGCGCTCAACAAAATTAACTGTTTATTTCATAAATTGGCCATGAAATATCGGTATTCCTGGAATCACCAATGCGAAAACGTAATTGATTTAATTTCGCCGCACTCCGCAAGGATAATTTCGCTGTTCGTTCATACGTACAATTTCATCGCTCGAAATCACCAATTTCGTTCGCGTTCACCACGAAAACTCATTCATTCATTCTTTGTTAATTACATCCGAACCAATCACTGTTATCATACGCATTTTCTCATTCATGATTTCATTCATTCGATGATACCGCTAATAATAACAACGTTTACAGGATACATTATTAAACAAAAAAGTGAAACGCCAAATAAAATAAGAATTTATTTCACTCGTTAGCCGAACAACGAATTGCCTTAACCCTCTATGGCGCCATGTAACTTCAGAGTTACATACTCGTGTATTTACATTTAAAAAAATTCATTTCATTTAGTTATCACTTTTTTCATTCATATTACCAGCAACTCGAAGATTCAAATGTTGCGGTATACAAGAAAACTGTTGGATTATTGCCAATATTAGTTAAATAAAACCATTAGCCTAAGACAAAAATGAGTGTCACTGTTCTTAGGAATGTCTTTGAATAGACAAAATAATAGGACTGCCAGATGTGTCCTGTAGAAATCAGAAAGTCTGGACGCTTGAAAATATAACCGTCTCCAGGCATAAGTGGACGACGGTTTTTCCCTTTTTCAGAGTCCAGGTCAGTTTAGTTGAAATAGAGAGTTGAATGAGTAAAGACGTTACTAGCTAAGCCGTGAAATGCAGTAAAATAATTAACAAAGACTATCTTGCTTTATTTAAACCGTAACCCATATTCCAATAAAAACAAAAAAACTATAACATTATTACATTTTGTAATCGTCCAACGCGCGATACCTCTTGGTATGAACTAAATATTATTTGCATTGTCTCCATAGCAGAGCTCTCGAGTTTGAAGACAAATTTTAAATGGCTCCGCTCCGGAGCCCACGAGTGCAAAGGGTTAAATTTTGTTACCGTATTACCGTAGCGATACTACAATTCATCTATAGCAATTATTACTTTAAAAATTTTGCGATCAAAGTAAAACACTGTAATCAATCCTAGTTCTTTTCTCTGATAAACAAAATTCGGACTATAGAGAGTTAACGAATTATGAGCGAAATTATGAGGGAAATTATGAGGGAAATTATGAGCGAACAAAATTTTTGGTTTATACAGAGATAACTTCGTTCGATCGAAATTCGAAGTCTGTTTCCAGGTCGAGGAGGAAGTGCTTCAAACGCTCGAACTTCCGTTCGATTCCGCGAATGCTTTCGCACCCTTCGCCCCTCGGTACCGTGTATTCGTTTCGCATGTTAAAATAGGTAATCGGAAGTCTGTGAAATGAAGGAGGCTGCGGACCTCCGACCACTACCTGTTGCTATCGTGGACAGTAAGTAACAGGAGCCGGTGGATAGATTTCATTTCACCGGTTGCTTCGGATTTTAATGAAATTTCTTTCTGTCCGCCGCGAAAAAAATAACCGAACGGAATCAGATGCTTCGGATTATTTTGCGGTGATTTAAAATACTACTTCTGCTCGCGACGTTCAATTGACTCGCTGTATCAACGCGATAGGGGTGTAAAAAAAAATTGGTTTTTGGGAAAATATTTTTTAAAAACATATTAAACAGCAAATCGAATAATGTGCTCTGTCCAAGGACTGGATTATTTTATTCATCAATTTTTAAACATAATTCTAATCAGACTTTGTAACTTCGTTTATACATATTTTTTTTAAATTAATAAATTTTTTAGTTACATTTGTCAAAAAAGTTGAACACAATATAGTCAATATTATTTTAAGACGGAAAAAAAATTAATAAAGTCGATGGACGCTACAAGACGAACGAAACTTATAAAATTAATAAGCAGGATATAGTTAATCGTATTACTTTAAGACGATTCAAAATAAATTTCGACAAGGACAATGATTCTTCGTCAAATGCGAGCTCCCGACTGATTTAGCGTCGACCCATGCCCAGAAACTGTTACAAATTACACGGACCCGCGATACACACAGAAATTGTGTTTCTCTGGCGCGTTTGGGATTCCACGAAACTAGGATTGACGAAGAGCAGCGGTAGCAGAAGCTCGACCAAATCTACGGAGGAATAGCAGAGGCGGATCTTGAGCAAACTCACGGAACCAGGAACAACCATAATCTTGGCTAATTGCGAGCAACGTAAGAAAAGCGTGACGCAAATACCAGAGCCGGTTGTTCAAGAAGGCTTTGAACTTGAGCTGAACAGAAAACTAACAGGACGCGAAATTCCCTTGGCCACTTCGTGGAAGAAACCTTGTCATCACTTCTCGTTCCAGCCAAAAACTGGGAACGGATTCGGAACTTTGCCACTTTATTCAGGGTTTTGGCCGTCCGCGCGAGATTCTTGAGGTAAGCGCGTTAGTTCCTTCGTTATTTTAGCCTCGATGAGAACTAACAGTCTTCACGTAACCACGCGTACACCGAAGTTTCATAATTTTTCTAATGATCATTCTTGCTCGATGTTCTCGCGGCGATATGGTTCTTGGGGGAAAGTTTAATCGATGCGTGGAAAATCGTGAGGAGTAAATAAGGTAAATGAAAAGGTAACCGGTGATTAATAAACACGAAGGGAATTCTTTTTTAGTATTTTGAAAATATTAAATTAGATTAAAAAGTGGATGTTTCTTCGAACTTAATTTTTTTTTTCAGAATAAAGCTCTTAAACGTTTCCGTCGTGAATTTTCATAACGCAATACCAAATTTTAGCAAAGAATTACTGAAATCACTGTCGCTTCGGTTTAAATTCATCGAACACGAAATTACTCTCTCGCTTGATTACTAATTGCAGCCTAAACTATAACATTTCATCTAACTCTCATAAATAATTCCGACGATACGAGCTCAACGGTGTAAGATCGGTAAATCAAACCAATTGATTAAAATCTCGTTCCAATGAATAGAATTCTACAGTATACGAAACAGAGAGCACGGTAAAAAAAAATTCGTACTTCACCTCACCGCGAAACATTGCCTTTTAAAGCAGCTTCGAGTAAGCGAACGAAGTATAATTCAACGGCGATTAATAAATCTGGAATCCAGGGCGGACCGATAGGCTTCGATCGACAGGCGACCGGATAGCCATCGAGAGAAAGAGGAACAGAGAGGGAGAATTTCAATCTTCCGTTCACCAGCACGAGAGCAGAAAGTGCACGCTCTGCTACCCCGACATAAATACTGCTCTCGTGGACCGAGCAAAACTTTCAGCCACAGTCCAGAGACTCGCAGCTAGTTCGCTGACCAAAAGTCTCCAGCTTTCGGAAAAAGGAGCTCCGAGTGGCTCGCTACCATTTCCCGTCCAGAGAAGGAAGAAAAGAGGCGAGCACCGGAAATTTCCTCCTTCCTCTCTGGTTTCGGGCAATTGGACTTGTACGCGCGCCGAGAACCGCGACTAAGCACGCTATCTCTTATGCTACTTTTTCAACCGGTCCTTCACAGATTCATAGCTCTCGCGCACGCATACGCTTAGCTCGTACCGATGTCTGATATTAACTCATCGCGGTCCGATCACGAGATTTAACCCTGCTGTCCTTCTCGCGTGCATCGCAGGTATCTCGTAAATTTTTGTTATTTTTTTAAATTGTACAATTCGGTCGATACACAAAGTATACGATATTAAAGAAGTAAATGTGAAATTTGAATACATTAAATCTGAGGAATATTTGGAAGAAGAGTATTTGTGCGAATGTGAAGTTTGTTCTGGGACATATAGAGCCGAGGAGGAAAGTAGATTTAATTAATTTAAGTAAGCAAAAGCGACTGTTTTTGAGTGCTCAGCGCACACGTTTCAGATTTTTATTTAACCCTCTGTTGCGCCATGTGAGTTGTTGCTGGGAGTTGTATGCTCGTGTATTTATATCTTAAAAATTTTATTTTGATTACTTATCGCTGTATTAGTAATTTTGGCTAAAAATTATTGGTTAAAAAATTTATTAACTAAAGAGAGGAACCGCGATCAAGTGTGAGTTCCTTTTTTTCTGATAAGTAAGCAAAAATTTGGTTTTAAGGGATTTTTATCGATTAGTCCTCATTCTAACAAACTGTTAAACGATAAAAGAAAATAAAAAATTTATTTACACTCCTCGTTAAAAAACATTATTCACCTATCTTAATATTAAATTCTAACAATATTTAATTCTCATTAAAAAGAAGCGAATATTCTAAAATATATAGCTATCGATTTAAAATAAAATCATCCTGAACCCGAGAAGAAACAAAGAAAAAGAAAAAAAGAAAGAAAAGGTTCAAACGGAATATTACAATGCTGCTCTCGCGCGAACGTTCGATTCGATATATTTATTATAACAAGTCGGAGGGACTAAATGGAGTTTCCTTTAGGTTATTTCGTATTCAAGTGTCAATACAACGAGTGCGCATCGAATTGCAATATAGGGGGTCGAGTGGCGACCAAAAGGGGACCTCGTCGTCTCAGATCTTAGGCAGCGAGTTGCCCGATTGGACTTCCCGATACTTTTTCCAGTCTTCTCCGCGATATAGAGACCCAAGAACTTCCCCATCAGAGGAAAGTATCGGCCAATAAAGATGCATAACCTAGACACACACTCCAAAATCCCAATAAGCCACTATTATTTGCATTAATTCTTGACGCGAGTTTTCAAACTTTCTAGTTACTATTGTCCACTGATATTCTATCCACGATATAAGGGAGGTCAAGCGTTTCCGGGTTGAATTCTATCTTCTTGACACGATTTTACTTTTACACTGTAGATCCAATCTCTCTTTTTTTTTAGACTATACGATACAATTTAACTCTGTTACGGTCTATGAAATATTTTTAATCAAATTACACATATTGATATCTTGGAACTGAGAACATTTTTTAAAAAGAAACATAATTGAGTTCCAAACGATTCGATGACAGTAGCGACGATTCTTTGTTAATCAGATTTGTGTTTATTTATTTATCTATCGAATTAAATAGTATTGAGAATTAAAAAAAAAAAGAAAAAAAAAATCACGGCGAATAATATTTTTAGAACGAATAACGAAAGAAAAATTAATTCTCTCAATTTTTCTTCAATTACGGGTTTTCTTAAGTAGATATTAATATTTTCCGATTGTAATACCGAGTAAATAATTCTTTGTAAAAAAATGAAAATTCTTTTGAACATAAATTTGATTAAAGAAACACACGTTGAACCACGCCAGTCATGATTCAAGTGTTAATATTCTTCGTTGAAATCTAGCTCCGGAGGAAACTTCCATCTAGCATGCCCTTCTTAGAATTCCATGAACGCATGCCGTGAGATTAATATTGACGGCTTCGAGGGCGTACCGATATGCACGATGGAGCAAATTTAATTTTCGTGTCCCGAGGATATCGGCCGGAGGGGAGAAACGGAGGATAACGCTTTGGATGCCGGCCCTTCTCCGCCGGACTGCAGACCTTTCTTACCTGCATTGGTTACGGCCGGATGCGTAGTCCTGGCCAAGAATATAATTAAAACTTTACCGCTGTATCCACAATAACCGATCGAGATATAAATCAACAGGCCCTCCCTCGAGTTGGCTCGGTTAATATTAGGCGAGTGCAAAAATTGTCTGTTTTTAAGTAATAAGAACATTGCGATTATTTTCGGTATTTTTATTCTGCTTTTTACCGTAACACATTTATGTACAAATCAGTGAACACGATTTAATCTTTGGTTATATTTTTGCAACATATCGTTTATAAGCTCTTTGTGTTGTAAGTGATATTTGGTGTGGTGTAAAAAAAAAATTCCACGAATAATGGAAAATTATAATTAATTATGGTTAAGGGTGAATTTCTTGTCTTCTATAATTTTAATCTCTTTTTTCTATTTTTATATTGTTTTTTATATTCAAATCATTTTTTATTTTTGTTTTTGTATTGACACTGTTTACTTCTCATAAATAACATTTTATCGATAGTGTTCGTATCGATATATCTATCAAAAATATATGAATCCTTTTTTTCTAAATTAAGAAATATAATAATTAGGTAGAAAACCACTGTTTTCTATAAAAAAAAATTTTTTTATTTTCCTTTTTTCTACTGACCTCGTTTATTATTTTAACTCCTAAATTGATGAGGTAAAGTTTAAGGAGAAACTTACGAAATTAGTGTTCGTATTGATATATCTATCAAAAAAGATATCAACCCTTTTTTTTTAAATTAAGAAATCTAATAATTAAGTAGAAAACAATTGGGAGAGTCAGGTTCAACTTCATCAGTTAGGGGTTAACTTCTCAATTTGTGAAACTTTGTTGATGATTTAAGATAGGAAAGATTCATAACTATTTCTAAGTTTTATCTGCGAGAAGAAAGATTAGGTGACCGATGGAGGAAAGAAAACATTAATGTATGTACTAAACTTAATCGATGACTCGATACGCTACGCTTCCTTCAGTTCCCCGTTACAAAGTTTCGCGAGAAGGAATTTTTCTCCAACACATCCGACGCATTCTGCCCATCAACCTATCAAGTTTTAACAAGCAACACCTCGCGCCGCATAGTTTAAAACTTGTGTAATAAATCGAATCTCTCGAGAAGTCTTATTGGTATTCACCCTTCGGTAAGTCGCACAATATTAAGCTGATATGCGACCGGCCTCGGGTTCGAGTTACTTTCCAATAAATAATAAGATCTCTCGTAACTCATCGAACTCCGTTTCCAAGTGCAAGTTAGGTTTATTTACCGTTGAATGAATTCAGGAAATAGGTATTTTTGGAATTATTGTCGTTGAAATTTTTCTGCTTACAAATAATTAATAAAAAAGTAGATGTTTCTATCGGAATGTTTCTTGATTAGAAACAAAAAATTGAGCTTCTAAATAAGAGCTTTAATAAACTAGAAATAATTTTCAAACTTGGTTAATACAAAAATTTGGAAGCACCGTGTCATGATTTAATTAATAAACAACTCTTCAGATCACGTTTAAGGCGGTATGCTGTTCCTTTTTATCTCTTTGCTATAAATAAGTATACTTCAATCGATGATAGTTTTATTATTATCACAGAGTCACAAAAAATTCCAGTTTCTCCAAAATTGTGTCATTAACCAGTAACCACAGACATCAACTTTAATAATATAATAACAGATTTGCGATCTCAGTCTTCTTCCGTTCACACACTAATGTAAACGACGCAGGTTTTGTTATTCTTTCCATGAAAAGATAAAAAAAACAGAATACTCGTAGAAGTTCCTAGAAATGATATAAACCACGGATTATATTTTCGAAGCGGCCTGTGAGATCCAAATCCGTGGTTACGAGTCAACTCACAAAAAATCCCAACTCCCCAAAATATCTTATACGTATATTTTTTCAAACATCTATCTTCTCAATCTCTCAGGTACGAATAGGTATACTTTAATCGCCGGTAGTTCTACCGTTAACACACAATCACCAAAGATACCGGTTTCCCCAAAATAACTTAATAATCGCAAAATACGTAGGATTGGTGCGGCAATTACGGCGCAGGAAAGACGTTCGTGCTCGCGGAAGAGATTAGGGGGCCTGGGAGAATCGAACGAGTTCGAGGCGCACGGAACGCGGCCTGGCAGGGCCGTTTGTCATGCAAATACGCTTTGCCCGGCATGCAAAAGTGAGCTACGCCGATCTGGCGGAAAAAAAAAAAAAAAAAAAAAGAGAGAAGGCTAAGCCTGTGGAGTTTTCTAATTTATCCGAAACGCGAGCAGACGGCCTGCAAAGTCAGGTGGCTGAGGCAAGAGCAAGAGCAAGGGCAGCAGCAATATCCATTAGCGAGTGCTAGATATCCGCAACTGTTTCGTCAAGAGGAACAGAGAGGGGCAGAGAAGGGCAGAGAAGGGCGGAGAAGGACAGAGAAGGGCAGAGAAACAGAGAGCGAGAAGGAGAGACGTAGAGGCAGCGTCGTTTTGGTCCTGCGATAGACAGAGGGGTTGCTAGAAGTGGGAGACGCAGAATGGGGATGAAGCGAAGGTTAAAGGGATAAAAAGGGAGCAAGGGTTCGAAGGAGCGCGGCGGGGATCACGACGGATTGTGTATTATAATCGGGGGATAAGATGTTGAGTATTCCTCGAGACGTCGGGGGGAGAAGTGTATAAAGGGAGCATTTGCGAGAGAAAATATTGCAGCCACGATTAAATGGGTCTCGGTCCGATTGAAAAGTAATCGTGCGTGCTCGTGGGAACCTTTTGTGCGAATATGCGCGAAACAAGTGTGAGTATGGAGATTAGGCTGTTGCCAAAGTTCTGTTCGAAACGTACTGAGAAATTTGATTTTTGATGATATACGATCTTTTTGAATCACCCATTTTCTATTGTTCTTTGCAACCATTTTTTTTTATCTACTTGGGTACCGTACGCTTCCTTCTTTTAGTTTAACCAAGAATTATTTTAGTTCGAAGTACGTCGTAGCGGAAGGGTTAAAATCCGCATAGCAAAATTATTGAACAGTATTTTTTTTTTAATATAATTTTAAGTATATTATACGTGTAATATTATAATATAATTAAATAGATTTTGAACGGTATTGTAGTATCACGGTATTGAAACAGAAGTTTATGAATTAGAAGAAATATTTAATTTATCAAGAATTATTTCTTGCTTATTTCTCGATACGGTTCGTAGGATTTAAAATTGATAAAAAAAAATGATTTGACGAGAATATTTGATTCTATTGGGATATTAGTTAAAAATAGTTGCCTCCGCGCGATTCGAAGATTAAAGCTTAATATCAGGCTTGTTCAAACGTACGTTTTGCACAAAGCATTGAACGTGCCTGGATAAAAACGAACGAATTTTTGTATTTCAAAAGGATCGAGTTGGTACGGAATAATTTTTCAAAAATCCCGCCATACGTGTAGGGATTTCATATTTTATAAAAATATTGGAATATCTGTTTCATATATTGACCGTTGATTATCTTTATCAGAAGAAAGGATATATATATATATTTTTTTTATCAAAACGTTTCGAAATGATCGATAATCGGAAAGGTGGTAACAGTTTCACAGGTGGAACGAATAAAACTTTTACCCTTGATTCTTT
>SMSQ01018495.1:0-29148 GCA_019453375.1 Ctenoplectra terminalis
CATTACCGTCCATAAGTATTTGACCATTTGGTGGAATCGGATCAAAGTTATAATATAAATATCCCTAAGTAGAATGCATATAAATTTATACGATTGACATACAAACATGATCTTTATAAAATTGCTAAAAATTACATTGGTATGTCTTATTTTAAATATGTTTCGTACACTTTAGATAAACCGAAAGTGGTCAAATACTTATGAACAATAGTGTACATAAACCAAACCTTATAAATGTATGTTTTTAACAGAAAATCAACACAATAAATTGTACAATTTCAATGAAAAATTACGAATTCGTCCTATTTATCACTTTGGCAATTCTACTATTAATCCTAACTAAACACAATTTCAATTTATCATTCAACAACCCTAAAATTACACATTTCAAACTATACGAAAATTATATTTTTCAAACTCACAGCCTTCATAATTCCTACCTTTCTTCTTTACATCCCAGAACAAAATTAAACAAAACACAGCACCCAACACACTTCATATTCCATATTTCAAAACAAACCTATCTTATAACATCCCTAACAAGCCGAGTCTCGTTTCTATTTAACCGAACGACAAATCCGAGAAGCCAATTTTCCAGTCGAACACGATAAATCAGAGGAGCAACAAGGTAACGGCAAAGGAGCAATTTCTACGTGTACACCATCGAACCGAGCGAAAATTGTCCACCCTTGTAAAATTACATTTGCCCTCCCCGGTTCGATCCGCGAACCCGCACGTGAACGGGGGTTGAAGGTATCCCCGAGATATTCATCGAAAGAAATGAATTCGCACGAAAGCGGCTCGGCTCGGGCGTAATCGCGTGATTGCAACATTGTGAAGCGCGGTAATTACGGTGCCGGCGCGAGCTACGACCGATTTTCTCGGAAGCGATTCGAAAAGGCGAAACGTCAGCTGACCATATTGTAGTTTACGCGAAAAAAAGGGTACGAGGTAAATTGTAGGACCGAAACGCAGGCGGACAGGAGGTGTAGAACGAGGAGGACGAGCGTGTTCGCCGGTTCGGGGACACGAGAGGAAGAAGAGGAGGCCGAAGCCAGGGAGAACATGGCATGTCCCCCGTAATTATAGCAACAATAAAACAATTTTGATAATTATCTCAACTAGTGTATGGGAACACACGACATTACGGCGGGCACGGGTATAGAAACGGAAAGAGAGAGGAACAACGGTGAAAGAGCGAGGGACATAGGTGAAGAGGAGAGGAGAGGAGAGGAGAGAGAGAGAGAGAGGACACAACGACCGGGGCAGAATAATGACAATAATTACCATTTATATGCAAGTGCCGTCATTACCTGCACACGAGCAGAGCACGCATTCAATTTCGTATCTAATTTGAATAATTCAAACAAATCTCTCCTTCCTGCCCTCCTTCCTCTGCACGCTTTATAATCCCAATAAACGCGACGAGACATCGACGGTGATTCGCTTTTTCAGTACTTACGACGACTCCTTTTTTCCGTTTACCTTGTTCCTCGATTTCCTCGTACGCTGCCCAATTGCACGGTAACAATCGTTCGCTATCTTTTTTATTAACCTAATGAGAAGGATCGTCGTATATTTTTTTTTCTTTCTCTTTTTTTTTCTTTCCCTCTTTCTTCAGCTCACGATAATCGCGTGCGACGATTGTTACGCTGATTCCTTTGGTAAACAACGGAAGAATTATTATGTACCGTTCTACGATAATTAGTTCTGTATCAGGAAATGGTGGCTTGAATGGCAACTGGTGATCATTTATGAATTACAACCGTAATAATTTGCCATGGAAATTTATCGTATTTCCAGCGCTGTGAATTACTTGGCCGTGTATATTTACGACGTTGCTTGCCAACGCTAAAAGGTAATTACAGCTCAAAAAATGAAGGAACAGAAAAATGTTACACGGCACTGTCGTTTGAAAGTCAACAGAGCGGCATAAAAATAATTCCCTCCTCGATTCGACGAGATCGATGCGAACGAAACCGGGAAAGGAAAGCGAATTAAATAAATAAGTAGGTCGTAAATTCTCGGAAGCGTTATGCATCCGAAGCACCGACAGATTTCGCTAAATCAAGCGCAATTACCTATCCGTCGTCTCTGAGCCTGCAATTCCCCCATTAGCCTCACCTTGCAACGATTCTTGTTCCTACCCTGGAATCACTCAATCCCCATTTACCTCTCCCGTCCGCGCAATGTTTGCGCGCAGTCATGGCACCAGCAAAGTGGCCCTATCAATATTAATCGCAATATTTGCCTGGCGTGCTCTTCGTCGCACTCTCTATTACCAATTAATCCGGTCGTGCGAAGTATGCTGCGAACGAGCAGATAGGCAATAACGCACGAAATAAACTGAGAGTGTGACAGAGAGAGAGAGAGAGTGACAGAGACAGAGACAGAAAAGATAAAAAGATAGACAAAGAAAGAGAAAGAGTGACCAGGGGACAAATAAAAATGATGGAACAAGTAAGACGGACAGAGAGAAATAGAAAGAACGCAAGAGACGGAGAAACAAGGAAGGGGAAAGAGAGAGGGGACCAGAGAAAGAGAGAGAGAGAGAGAGAGAAACGACTCGTTGACGGGTTAGATATTGTGTCAGCCGAGTCGTCCAGCATTAAAAGTAATTACGACGTGATTGACCGAGGGCCCGTTGGCCGAGGGTGAGGCGACGCCAAGGGGGAGGCTAAATCATCGGAGTGACGCACGTAGCTCGTTGTTGCCTCCCAATTATACAATCAGCGAGACCGAGCAGGGGGGAAGCGAGAGGGTAAACCAAAAGATGGACGGAGAGAGAGGGAAGGCCGACCAGTGGATGAGAAGAAAGAAGCAAAGAATATACTCGGATCTTGTATCTCGTAACGGACGAAAGACGAGAAGAGACGGTGGCGGAATTGCGTCAGGAACGTAGTGGGCAGCCGTCGTTCGAGTCGACGAAGATCGGTGCCATCGCGATGATAATTGTCGACCGGAACAACCAGCGAGACGGGGATGGATCGAGACTCACGAGCATCGACATTTCCCGACCAACGTTTTCATAGGGACCAAGTTTCGTTCTCCACGCCAACTGTGGGCTTACGCTGCTTCCACGCGGTGGATCGACCGGGCCAAGTTACCAACGTGGCCCAACGAGCCTGACGATCGACGTATCCGAGTATCATCGTTCATACGTTCGCGTATCATAACGTCTTTTGATTTAGAGAATGAAAAAGAGAATGAAAAAGGGAATAAAAAAGAGAATAAAAAAGGGAATAGAAAAGGGAATAAAAATCGACAGCGAGCGATGATCAAGCGGTTGGAACGTATGGATCAGTGCTGATTTTCGTGTCCGTATCTTAGCGTTGTGCATTCGACCAAGTTGGCCCGATGTGCAGAGGTAGCGTCACGGTAGGTGTCTATTCGAGACTTCTTTTTTAGGATAGTCGCTCTTCAAAATGCTTTCAAATTGTATACGTTGTAAATATCGTGTACGATAATAAATTCGATCGCGAAGAGTAACTCAAAGTAAGACAGTTACGCTCTGAAATGGATACGCACGCTTAACTTCGATGGAAGGTGCCTGAATCCGCCCCTGAGGAAGAAGGGAAAAGGAGAAAGACGGACGGAGCAAGACGGTCTGATCGTGATTGTTATTGTCTATTATAAACCCGAGTAAGTTGGCCTGTGATGCAGCTGCTGTTTCGTACGACGATGACGACGGTGGTTTATAAGTCGTGATCTAGAAACAAATGAGCCATTGTGGAGGACAATCGTTCCGTTAAGGACGGGAGGAGGGCCAAATAGGCGTGAAGAATCGAACAGCCGAGCTGGCAAGAAGAAGTAATCGATTTCGAGATGGTTTCCGTCGTACTGCGACGACGGCTAATCCGACCGTTGAAAAAGGAAAACACATTTTGCGCTTGAACACCTCCCAAGTGCAACGCGCTACCGTTCTTCGTCCGTTCAGCGCCTATTCTTCCTCGTGAATTAACGTTTAACGGTATATTTTTAAACTTCTGTTCGCAAAACCACTTAAAATCGCGTTCGTATATTTTTTACAGTTTTTAATTAAAAGTATTTATAAAACTATCGATGATTAATCTGTTAATCGTGTAGTTTCTTAATCGGAAGCTTCTTCAGAGACAGAGATAAAATTTAATAAAACAGAAGCGACTTATGATTAGACTGATTTTAATTTTTACGAATGAAATGTGATACAATGTATTTCTAATAAAAATGTAAAGATATATTATAAAGCAAGAATCCTTAAGAAAATTATTTATTATGTCCGAAATATTCGTAACTTCCTTGATAAATTAACTCGTCTTTCTCAGTTAAGAGGTTAAAGTATACCTATTTGTAACGGAGAAATTAAAATGAAATATATATGAAAGATATACAGGATGTCTTAGTTTTAAACGAACAAGCTTTGCCAATACGTTCTATGAATAGAAGTAAAAAAAAGTTTATACAAACGTAGGCCTTTAAACGCTTTATTAAAAAGTTACACGAGAAATAGAAAAACTAAAGAGAAAATTGTTAAAATAAATTATTTTACTTTATAGAACTCAAACTAGGACATTGGTACATGTACTAGTACATTACTTCTAACTGCTCGACTAAATACTAATGAAGGACTGAATGCGAATGAATTTAATTTCACAAGGGCGCTTCATTAATTATATTATCTTTTTTGCTTGTTTCTATAAGCTGTTCCTCGTTTCTTCTTTGATAAAATTTCTCGTTAATTAAATCTTTAATTAAATGACAATATCAACACCGTACAGATAACTACAAAACTTACAACGAGCTCGTCTATAGTTTTCATATAGAATATCTTTTTTTTATAAAGCGATTGAAGGTCTATATTTATATAAACTTTTTTTTTCTCGTTTCCATTCGCAGAACATATTAGCAAAATTTGCTGCTTTAAAACTGCGACATCCTGTATAAAATAAGGAAGACAAATCACTGTCTATATTTTTAACAAAAATTCAGAGAAAGTATTTTTTAATAAAAAAATACCGTAATATTTATAAAACTTCTATGATAAATTATGAATCGGTCATTTTGACCACTTCGATAGTTCCAGCGTCAATTTTCTGATACAAAGAACAGAAAAATTTTAAATAAAATACTGGATAAAATTTTGGTTGCGCTATTAAAAGTATTTGTACTGCGAGAAGTGTGCTTAATGGTACAATAACGAAACGAAATTGCACAGTACACCACCTGTATTCAATCGCGTCGATTATTTAAGAGGCTCGCGATACCAGGAGAAAGGGAAACAATAATGTTTTGATTTTGTTAACGGTATTGTTCCATCCACGATCGTGTGTGCCCTCCGTTCTAAGTACTCGATGCTTGAGTATTTCGCGCTATGAAGTATGTGCCAATCGAGAGACAAAGGGCTGCACGAGTTGGCAAGGGTGACTCGGTATGACGATCGTACAATAGTTTCTATGAAGCCTTTTCTTCGAAGCTATGGCCATTAATGGCGCCCTCTTCCTCTTTCTCCCGATCGTTCATTCCGTTATTTTACTGTTCGACTCAACTTTAAAGCCTTTTCAAGGTTGTACTTGAAGACATTCATCGTGATAAATAGTCTTTTGCGTGGCGCGAGTACAATTAACGGAGCTGCTTTCATCCTGCAACGATTCTTCGCGGTAATTATTCGGAAAAATCTGCTCGGTTGCGTGGGAAAATATTAAACGCGAGCTTGAGCTTCGAAGAAATTAATTTTACATCCACGATGGATGTTTCAACAGCGACAAATTCCATGAATTCGTGGCTGTTACGACGAACGTGCTAATTAAACTCAAAGCAAGAACATATTCTTGCAAAACGAAACGTGAAAGCAAATTAGTCGAAACTCTCTGCCATCGAACGCATGACAACGCGCTGTGTTGGCTTTCGAAATCTTCGATCCACGTCGAGACGTTAATTCGTCGGTGAAAATCGGCAGACACTGTCGAAATGACTTTGTGCTCGTTTATTCGCAATGCGTGCTCGAATTCACATTGCGTACACGTACGGCGTATGCCACTCCTGCGTTTAAGTCACCGATTTTACGACTTTTCAGAACCGTGATTACTCGAACGGTCACGAATAACCGCGAACTTTTCCGTGAAATAAATCCTGGATACCGTGCACAAATTAAGCTTCGTATTGTAACACGTCTAATTTACGAAATATGAGAAACTTTTATTCGATTACTTCTTTATCGGTGCCGGAGATGATTTAAATACGAGCTGAAGTCAAAGTACAGGTTAATTTAGGTACCGAGTCGCGTCAAGTTCTTCATCTTATCAAGAATGAAGCAAAATTATTATTTACGAACAAAAGAAGCGCGGAAGAGATGGAGACGGTCATTTGTTACGTGTTGTGTTGCATCTTAAAAATCTTTAACAGGTTTGATAATAAATCCTGAAATAGAAAGTGCCAGTCCATATTTGCAGTGAGTGCTAAATTTATTAGGGCAGCTGAGATAAATGTATGGTTTAACACTATGTCAATGAATTCTTCAATAGGAACCTAGTTACTTTAAGTTTATATTATTTTTGGGAGAATGGTACTGTTTGTTGATACGTATTCATTTAAGGATACTGTAAAGTGTACTTATTTATTAGATTCATGTGTAGTAAACAAATCAAGGTTCGCGATTAGCCTGCAAATTCTCCAGACCTGAATCCTATTGAAAATTTATGCAAGTAATTAAAGAAGAAATTTTCAAAGAAAATTATTAGAGATAAGCAACAGTTAACTAGTCGCTTAACTGAAACATGGAACAGAGATGATACGGTTAAAAAAAATTGTGGAAAATGTAGAGAAATGTACGCTGCAGAGAATAAAAGCAGTTATTGGGGCAAGAGACAGTGTTGTCAAATATTGACCGTATTATTATTTTTTAATAATTACGTTACGATATTGAAACTTTGTCATGTATTTTTTATAAGGAATCGTCAAATAAAGATATTTAAATACAAAAAATTAACATTTTTCTTGACCCCATGATTTTTTTATAAGAAACTATCAAATAAAAATATTTAAATACAAAAAATGAATATTATTCTTAACCCCATGATTCTTTTATAAGAAACTATCAAACAAAGATATCTAAATACAAAAAGTAACATTATTCTTAACCCCATGATTCTTTTATAAGAAACTACCAAATAAAAATATTTAAATACAAAAAATGAATATTATTCTTAATCCCACGATTTTTTTATAAGAAACAATCAAATAAAAATATTTAAATACAAAAAATTAACATTATTCTTAATCCCACGATTTTTTATAACAAACTATCAAATAAAAATATTTAAATACAAAAAATTAACATTACTCTTGACCCTATAATTTTGTCTTCAGACAAACAAAGAAAACACATTCTTCGCGTTGATGCTCTAATAAATAATTTGAGCGTCCACTGCACCTCCCACCGATCAAAAGCCGGAATAATACCGACTAACAATAAGCAACTTTATTATTCATTATTATATACGAACTGCAGTTATTTTTCAAAAACTCAACAATAACTCTCTCTATACCCAAAATTCATAAAATATCTCCAGATTATACAAAAACAATTTCAAACTGGATACAAATCATCCATAAATGCTGGAACTGCTCTCTTCCAGTCCCTCTATACTTTTGCGAGAAAAGCTTCTCGAACCATTCCCACCCAAGCGATACCGAACAGACCATTAACATTAATTGAACAACAACAATTGAACAGCCTCTTGACTGCCATTATCCCCCTTTAGATCGCGTTTCTACGATTCGTTCGGCAACATGAAAGAATCGCCGTTATCCGCGGGCCGTACCTCGCATTTCACGACTCATCGACGAAAGCCGCGCGCGGCCCGATCGATCTGGCATCTCGCGATCCGGGTTCCGTGTTCGGTGTGGGACCCTGTGAGGGGCCCCGCGTCGGACTCGCCAACTCGCGTCCAACAGTTATCCAGCCATCAACGAGACGCGTCCGCGGTTTGAAAGGTGGGCGTCCCGCGTGTACCTTCAGCCTTCAGAGTACGAGCCTGGGCGTTAAAATGTATCGAAAAGAGACAGCTGTACGTACGGCGGCACGTATTTATGGGCATGAGCCTGGTCAGAAAGGAGAAGGAGACAGAAGGAGGCGATCGGTATGGACGCGCCAGCGGATCCGGGCTAGGTCGTTCAACCAACCGGTGAACCATCGAACCATCCGAGCGACCAGCCCGCAACGGCTCGGAGCACCTTACTCTTAACAGTCCTTAGCCAAGGATAGAAGGAGAGGAACAGGTCGCATGGATGAGGAAAGCGAGCGGAATGGCCGCGGAAAAGAGAAAGAGAGAGCCGCGATGAACAGCGTCGCGCAGGATCCACCAATGGTGGGTGACTTTCTGTCCCCGTGCAAGTGTGAACCAAGCATAAGGAGACAATCTTACAGAGAAATCGGCGCGCGCGACGGTGCACGCCAGCGTTACGATACGCTCGACTCTTTTCGCTCGGGCCTTCGCTCCCAAGGGTGGAGTCTAAAGGATCGCCGGTGTGTTAATAACGTTGCCCTGATTTATCGTGATGCGAGGGTTTCACTCGGTCATGAGCTCGCGAAGGTGCTTTAAACGCGAGCATTGTGGTACTGATTGGTGCGCAGCTAGATTGATTGAATTTTAACAGGAATTTTAATTTGTAGACGGTTAAGATGGAACCGAGGTGTATCTGATGAAATTATTACGATCTAATTGTGAGCTAGGACTGTTATTTCAGGATTTATTATCGAAGCGGTTGAAGATTTTTAAGGTAGAGCGCTTGAATGTGTATTGAAAACGTGTTTACTTCGCGATATGGAAGCATAATGAGCTGAAGACTAAGGTGTGTTGCGAATTATATATTTTAAATGGAAAAGAAAGTTTTTGACGCTTCAGTACTTTAACTTACTTAACACTAGTACCAAAGCGGTCAAAATTATCAGCGTGTAATTTCTCATAGAAATTTTATTTTACAATGCTGCAATTTGGAGGATTTTTTTATGATTTTCTGTATAAAATATAGATAAAGATTCGTTTTCCTTGCGTTATGTATTTTTTAAAACACCTAGCATTTTTATTTCTCGGGGTACAATTGGGTCTATTTTAATCGTCGGTAGTTTTAGTGTTAGGTAGCTCATATTTAGACTCTAATGCATATATTCTCTGTCCCAAAAGTAACCGGAATGGATTTAGTTTAACAAACTAAACGCCACTACTAGTGGCGGTATCTTTTAATGGCAGATCGATTTATGATTCCTTAACCATCGTTATTAACCTCTGAAAATTTCACGACATTTCGTTCACTGGAAGCCAAGATACACGCATTTAAGTGACAGTTGGTTGATACACATTTGCCGAAAAATGAATAAAGAGCAAAGAAGCAAAATTAAGTTCTGTGACGAAAACAAATTTTTTTACTTCGACATCCCCTATATTCACCCTATTTGTCTCCCTGCGACTGTTTTCTATTCCCTAAGCTGCATTTGACGACGAAAGGAAACCGCTTTGCATTAATCGAAGATATTCAACGAACAACGACCAGCAATCTCAACACAATTCCAATCAGGAACATAAAAAACTCTGCAAATCCTTGTACTTCTCTCGAGGAAGAATATCTCTAATAAACAAAATGATTTTCGTCAAGATTTTCCAACTGGTTCTGTTATTTTTAAAACCATTCCGGTTATTTTGGGGACAGAGAGTGTGTTCGGACCATCTATTCCGCTCCTCGATACGTTTGTCGCTGCTGGAAAAAAGGAATACGAAGAAGCGATCGATAGATTCGATGGAACTTTGATCTTGAAACAGAGGACGATACGTGAAACTAAAACGAGCCTATTTTATTCACAAGCAAGACTTAGACAGCACTGTTGTAGAGTGTCTGACTGTAAGTTGTAGTTGAAGTAACTGGATGCACGACGAATACACCTATTTTCCTTGCAAGAGCAGCAACATGAGAGAAGGCGAATTTGTGCCCCCTTTGAAGATGCTCTTAAACGTTTCACGGATTCCAGCTCTGTCAAACGAGCTCCTCCTTCTCTTCTCTTCGCGTATGCACGAACATAGGAACGTTCGTTTGTTTCCACTTGCTTCACAGAATCTCTTTATACAGCCTAACAATCCCATACGCGGAGGCAGGTTGTTACACATACGAAAAACTCTAACTGCCGTATATCTTGGAGGAGACTACGACTCGAAGCAACGATAAAACGTCTCGTGAAACGGTTCGAGTAATTGTTACGAGAGACGCGAAGGAACCGAATCCGTTACTCCGCCGGTGAAATTTAAAAGGTGCAAAAAAGAATGTATCGGAATTAAAAGGGCGTCGTTTATCTGGGCCCTGCATTGAGTTACTTCCCCATTAAACAGATTAAGAGGGTACAATCAAGGAGAAAGCACTTGTCCTCGAAGAAGAAAAGAAGAAGAAGAAGAAGAAAAAAAAAACACCTAAATCAATGATATCTCGACGACCTGTTCCAGCCGGAATCGTAAGGTACAAGTCCTGGCATCCCGCCCACAGTTTCAGGCTCCGCTCTGTTCGCGTCCGTTCCTCCCAAACATAGCAAAATGGAGAAACGTGTTGTCCCGACATCAAATCGTAGCACGCGGCGAATGCTGTGCCTTCCCCGGGCCGCGTCCATTCCTCGATCTCTGGAATAATATTCCCAAGTTTTTTTTACAGACCACGTATTCAAGACAGGAGGAAGAAAGAAGGGGGCCCGAGCAGAACGAGGAGAAGAATAGAGGAGACGGTGGAGGAGCTCCACCACGGAGAATTGAAAATGATGATTGGCGGTAAGCGGGCTGCCAGCGGTGATGGAGAAGCAGTAGAGAGGTGGTCAGGCCCGAGAAACGGAAAGGGAACGAGTTAGTACGAGAAAGAGAGTAAGAAAAAGGCGAGGGGTACTAAATAAGAAAGCCACGAGGGGGAGGTGGAAGCCGGAGGAGGACATCCAACCTAACCGGAGGGGAAGAGAGGCCACTGGAAGGAAAAAGAGTCGGGAGCGCGCGAATTAAGTCGATCGCAGTGCGTGGAACCACATCCTTCGCGCCCACTACCTTCGAGGATATCGCTTTTCTTTCGTCCTTTCCCGCTCGCCTTCTTTCGACCGCTGCCCTCTCTGTTCCACCATTTCGTGTTGTTCGACGCGCGTACCTCTTCTTTATTATCGGCATCAAGCATCGTCTTTTGTTTTATAATAACCGCCGTGGCTGCGGTCGCACCGTTCTCGTAGCTCCTTTTGCAATGCCGGAGGAGCAGCGTTCTCCAACTACTGCGGATAGAAGAGGCGAGAAGAGGCGAGAAGAGGCGAGAAGAGAGGAGATGAGAAGAGAGGAGAAGAGGTGGAGCGAAGAGCGAACGAAAGGGGTAGGATATCGCGATAAATTGCCAATGCCTCGTAACGCTGACTTCACGCGCTCTCGAACACGCACTTTGATTATTGTCACTGAAAAGCCACGTTACTCGTCGCCAGAACTATTCCCGCGATTAACCGCAACGCAATTTTTCCTGTTGCCCTGGCTCGAACAAAGGGAACAATTTTTCGAATCGAGGATCGTTCGAACGAATCGTTGATCGTGGCGTTGAACGTTTCGCGAAAAGAGATCGAAACGACGCTCCGGGACCAGCCGTCGATATCGCGATAAGTTAATGGAAGATCGTCGAAGACGCAGCCGATGTAAATACACTGTAATCCCTCGGCCAGCAGGGTGCATCCGGAAGTATTTAAACCGAGGACGCCGTCATTGCGCTCGATGCTGTTTATCTCGCACCCTTTTATTAAATATTCTCCGGCGCATCGAGCGTCGAGAGGCGATGACCACTCCCGACAGAATTATATTCCATCTCTCTTCCTTTATTCTCCAGCCTTTTTTCCTTCTTTTATTATTCCTTTTGGTCTCGAAGACGAGATTGAGCGGACGGATAAGGCTGTGACACGCAGCGACGCGCAGGGCGCCCTTAATCCGGCAATAAAAACCTCGGCTCACGTATATTATTTTATTTAGTTTCCCAAACTGCCACGGCTTAAACGCATCCATAATTACCGGCGACTACGTGAACCGCTTAACTTATCACGCGTTTCGACCGACTCTCGACCACTCTATGCATCGCAGTACGATCATTCACGGTCGTGTGCGTGCACGCCAACATGCATCGTCGATCGTACGTACGAGTGTAATTTATGCGTGCGTGGATTTTAACTCCCACGCCATGAAGGCATACCACGAGATTGTTCGTGCCCACGATTGCGCGTATACCTGTCCGGCCCGTAAGAATTATCCGTGTCCATTTGCGACCGGCTCCCGATACGCCCAGCCCGAATTCGGCTCAATGGAGTCGTTATCTATCGGGAACAAGGTGTTGAGAATTCGGACGATCGCGAAAGGTGGATGGTAGAAAATGGTCAAAATATAGGTACCGCTGGCATCGAAAATATTAACAAGCCGTTTATCCATAGGTTCCATGGAACCGTAAAAATTCTTTATAGCAAATATGACGAGAAAATTGTGAAAAATGCAGATGAACTGAAAGATGCGCAGCAGAGTGAAAAAAAATTAAGCGTCTTTGGATATCGTTGACTTCGAAACGAATATACGAAATGCAAGAATTCGAACACTGTTTTGTAGATAAAAAGTTATATTTATACCGTACGTTAAAAAAATTGCGCAAAAACTGGATTAATAACTCCAGAAAGGGATAAATTAAGATACTTAAAATATAGCTATTTGTATGAATGAAATCACAATAATAGATATTTGGAAAAATGTGGTACAAGCGAAGTATTTTACAGAATATCACGGAAAATGGTCATTTATCCACTTTGGTAGTTTTAATGTTAGTGTAGTCAGAAGCAGTGACAACGTAAAATATATTTTGCTGGTACGCGTTAAAATCTGACAAAACCAATAATGACAAATTGTTACGTAAATCCAAATGGTTATATAATGAACTTTTAGAGACGATATTCCCAAAAATAAAAATGATGCTGTACCGCTAAAAAAATATTTAGACAATTATAGCTAACGGTATCTGGTGTGTTTTATTTTACACAATTGGAATGGAAGTTGTAATAATAATAAAGAAAATAAAAGTTATAGAAAACCAGATCTATCGCGATCACTTGAGAATATTACGATCCAACTACCATCGGTTCCTCAAACAATAATGTGCGATAGCTTTGAAGCAGGGGATGTATTTGTCGCAAATTCCAATTTTCAGGAATTATAACTAACATTATGGAAAAATAATTTATAAATAAATTGCCAGCGTTTGCGGATACCCGTAGAAAGATTAAGGACGAAACAGGGTAATGAATCTTGACTCGCGACAAAAGGGAGATATGTTATCGAAGTGATTAACAGAAGAATAAAGCGACGATATAATATTTTGCTAAAACTGTTGCAAACACGGTGGTACAAAGTATTTAAAGGTTTTAAAATCGTTTGTGCTTTATTGGACGCGCGGTTCAACCACTATGTACACTCTCGTCCATAAATCGTCGGATGCTTGCTAATTTTGAACAAAATTTTTATCAAACTAGGTATCTAATAGGATTTTAGGAACGTAATATAATTCAGCTTCTCTTATAACGCAAACGGCTGATAAGTATTAATTTTATTCTGTAATTATAATACTGATTTGTCTTTATTTTAAGTATGCTAAGTATCCGGTGACTTATAAATAAGAGCATGCATCACATGTTACTCGTAATATTGTTACGGGCAGGATACTGGAATATTTTGTATGCAAATAATCTGAATTATCTAAGTTGTGTTGTAAAATAAAAAAAAAATTCTAAGAATATATATTACGGTAATCCGTAATATTTTCTTATATTAAATTCTCCGAATATTATGGTAATCCGTATTCTCTAAAGAATTAGCCAGAAAAATTAATATCAGATTACAAATAAATTAACCATCAGCGAAACTTATTTTCAAACTATGGATTTTTATGCAAATTCATATTCTTGACAATATAGTAAAAAAAAGTACAATTTCGGTAGAAAATTACTTCACCTACCAGATGTAAAATACACTACAATTTGTATATTTTTTCACATAACGTATATTCCGTGTAATTTCGTACCTTTCGATTACCTATAAATATTATATATAAATGCATAAAAATCTACAGCCTACTTATCACGGTATAAAACCAGTGTCTACAAAAGTTCGTAAAGAATGGAAGAATTTAAATACTCGCAAACCAAGACGAACATTTTTTATCGACCAGCTGCGCAAGAAAACGGGCGTAAATTTCGAAATTTTTTTAACCGACTGTATTTCTCAACGCAATTCATCCACGTGTTTTATCGTAATGTATTTTTGACCCGAACGTCGACCACAAGATTACCAAATTGGATTATACCACGGCCGGCTCGCTGGAATTCCTCCAACTTGTCTCAATTTCTAATAGCGTCTCGCGCTGAAAAAGCACTCGGAGCTCGCGTTAAATTAACGGCGGTCATAAATAATATATGTATACATCAATATGTATGTAAATTAGTCATAATTTTACGTTCGCATTCGTTGTCTTTCCAATCCTCCGTTCCTCGCGACTCGAAAGCGACCAGATCCCCAACATGGCATTGCTTTCTCTTACTTAATACCGAAAGAAATAAAATGCATCCTTTTAGACTTAACTACCGTATAATGGGCAGCAGTCGCCTAGGTAGCAGTCGTGGATCATTGTATCCACGAGCAGCCAGTCCTCTTCTGGTCGACGAGGATCGCGCGAGAGGGGCACGGCATAACAAGTGAAGAGCGCGATCAAGAATAATGTGAAAACGGACAACGGGCAAAAGGACGAAAAAGTGGAGAACAATGAACGATGCTCGCGCTCGCTCCACGTAGACCCGCAATTTCGTCGAATTGCAAGCGATTACCGTCGCACGGCAGCTCGAATTTTCCGTTTGTTTGAGTTACGGAGCTACGCAAGGCCGCGGAACGAGGCTCTCCGTGGCCGAGCTTCGACGAAACGGACCCGGCAAACAGCACAGAAGCACCGGAGACTCTCGTCTCGAGAATGGCCCTTGGAAAAGGGAGCATGTTACACGGCGAACAGCTCTGAACAACGAGCAACGGGCAAGCAGAAGAGTTGAACAAGAAGAAATTAGAGGTCTCGAGAAGAGGAACGAACAAACAGGAAAGAGATACGAGAAAGAATCCACACGGTTCAGCTGCACGTACCACCGGTCCGGTAATATGCCCGATGGTCACCGATTAACACTCAAATGAACTGTGGAGAACACCGAAGTCTCGCCCTATCGCCTGCGAGACCCCGGTCTCTCTCCCAGCTTCTTTGTTCAAACCTTTCTGAATCTTCCTCTTCCTCGCTGCCTGTGTGTGTTCTCCGCTAGACAATGGAACCAATGGCACTGGCTATTCCATGCCACGATTTTTCCGGCTACCGAATAAAGAAGGGGCAACCGAGCAGATAGGGGAACCGAGGAAAGAGAACTCGCGCGCGCGCGCGCGCCTCCAACAGCAGACCCGCTAGAAAGAGGATAATTCCCTGTAAGTGGATAATGCCTCGACGGTGCTCCTTGCCTACGCACCCAAGATCGTACTCAACCTCCTGCTTCCTCCTATTTCTCGATCCTCCTTTCCTACCGTCGTTTCGCATGGTAGTTTTGTGGCTGGTGGTTGAAGGCTTTGTAGTTTGGAGCCCCGAGTCTCCGTCGCACTTTCTATCGTTTCTATCTGTGCCGCTATCTCCCTCTTTCTCAAGGATCTTATTGTACAACTCGCTTTCAAAGTTCCACTCGTTGCACCCGGACGCGCCACCACCGTGGAATTCGCGTTTTTCCTTCTTCGTCTCTTTCTCCCGTCTCCCTTCACCCTTCCCATCCATCTCCCCTTTACCCCTCCACAGTTGTGCAGTTTTATCGTGCGAGATACCCTCGCTGCCGTTTGCGGTTCATCCTCCAATTATCCCTAATACAGAGAATACCGTGGAGCGTTATTATTACTCCCGGCTGTTTCGGATTGTTGCTCTTCCCTCGAGATTTTCGTTTGTGCCACGTAGGTACTTTGTTGTAGACGCTGGTCTCGACTCCGACGAATGTGCGCAGGGTAATTGGCCTGGTTCTCCTAGTCAAAAATGCATGGACGCTGTCGAATGCATTTTTCGGTTCGGAAGGTTTCGCTGATTAATTTATGATAAAATTTTGTATCGCTGGGACGAAGGGAAAAGATTGGTCTTTTTTGTGTTAATGCGTCAAGAATTGTAAAACAGCAACTAAATTGGCGATATTAACACGTTAAGCGCCACACCGGTCCCTGTGGACCGACGTTGAAATTTTCGTTTAGGCGCCGCACCAGTCTCTGTGGGCCGACGCTGAAATTTTTGTTTAGGCGTCGTTGGTTTTCCAAGACTGACAGTATTAGTTTGAAAAAATAATACCTTGTAATTCATTAATGGGTTCTATTGAATCACATTAAACAAAGATACGACTTTCCTTAGCAAACTTTTATAATTTCCTTCTTAAATTCTTAATTATTTTGCGACCAAATGTTTTTCAATTGGTATCACAGAACACAGCCTAACGGAAAGTCGACCAGAATCAGCGTGGCGTTTAACGTGTTAAATTTATGAGTTTAAGTCTTGTCGGATTTTGGCGCTTTGTTTGATTTGTTATTCGGTGTTTATTCGATAGATCCGTTTAACTCTTTGTACTCTGAGTCACGGTTGATATATTATCCCAACTGGTTCAAAAATCTGTATGAATTTGCATTAGCACTAAACCTACCGACGATTAAAGGAGATCAATTTGTACGGAGAGAAATAAAAATGATAGGTATTTTAAAAAAATATATAACGTAAGGAGAACAAATCTTCAGCTATATTTTTCACAGAAAATCACGAAATATTCCTCAAACTGAATCGTTGTAAATTTATATACTTTCTATGAGAAATTACAAGTCCGGTCATTTTGACCGCTTTGGTAGTTTTAGTGTTAATTTTCATACTTTTATATTTAGTAACATAATATATGCATTGATGAAAATCGATGAAATTTATTTTTAATCGAAAAGAATGTATTTTATATTATGAAACTGGAGGGAATGGAGCAAAATGGAATGTCGAGTCCAGCTCGACGTAGGAGCGCAAAGGGTTAATTTATCAGTCAAATATTTGTTACGAGATTCAACTATAGGGTTCTTATAGTAGTTCTGATACAGAGATTATTCAACAATTCCAGACCAAGATTTTACGACTTATCTGCAACGCTTCTATGTTTCAGATAAAAAAATTCATCGCAATTTGAAGACACCAAGAGTGAAAGGAAAAATCCTGAATTTCAGCAATCGTTGTCACTAAATTGCTTGGTAACTCAGAATTCGTAGATTAGAAAAATTCTATCCGCTTAATCTATTAAATAAATTTCAATAAGTAGTTTGTCACGTTAATATTTAAACATTGATACACAAACTCGTAACTTCCTTTGAAAACTCCATCCCCTGTCGTCGTGCCACACTAATATAATTTAGTTACAGTTCTCTGTGACAATTGATCGTAAATAACTTAATAAAGTAAAAAAATATATTTTACAGTAATTTATAGACTTCTAGAATAAAATGATACAAAATACTTAAGACCTGTTATTTGCAAATTAAATACTGTTAACTAACGGAAATATTCAATAAATTAAAAAAAAAATATATTTTCTAGAATGATTTGTAGACTTTTGAATAATATAAAACTTTAGTGACCTATTATTAGGAAATAAAATAGCGCTGGCAAAAATAAGTACTCGTAGGTGTAAAGATAATGTAAAATTGCAGTATCAGGTTAGAACTGACCTACATCTAACAAAGGCTAATATAGTCACACTAAATATTATCGCACGCTTGAAGAAGAAAAGCTGCACCACTGACCAAAAATTTGAAACCACTACACATTTTAAGAAACGTAGGAAATTAAATAAAAGAAATAAGTTAGAATTGTATCATCTTAGGAAACTTTTAGTAAAAAATTAATCAAAATTCATTAAATTGCTTTTAATACTTACAATATTAATTTTGAATTCATAAGAAAATTAGCGAATAATTCCCTACAAGGTAGACCGAAGCGAATCGAATTAAAATAAGAATCTATTCAAAAGAAAAATTTTTTATCGTTAAAACTAAATGGGTATTAATCACTAATTTATAATAAAAAATTAACATTACAAATTTTGTCTATTATTTTCTCACTATCAAACGAAAATGATCCGATTCGCCTCGATCTACCCTAAATAAAATCCGGAAAGTGGTTGCAAACGTGCAACAAGCTCGTTGAAAGTGCACGTATTATTTTCAAAAGTTTACACAGATCAGAATACCAGGAACAATTTCAACCATTTTTCCTTGAAATCGAAACGGTACTGGGAGAACGGAAAAAAAAAACTTCGGAAATGGGTTGCTCGAGGTCGCCAATAATTGTCATATTTCGAAGCGGGCATTCGAGTACGTGCGAACTGTCGACGGTACATCCCTCACGGTTAAACGAACGAAAGAACGTGGTAATACTCTTCGTCGTTAAATCCACGCCGCGGCCTAACGTAGCGTTTCGCATGGCTACAGGTCTGAAAGGCAAAGAACGGACAGTCAAACGATACACCGCCCTGAAATCTACATTTATCCTCTGAATTTTATAGGCTGCCGTCAGAGCGATTCCACTGTTCTCCACTGCAACTTCACTCTTTGATGGTCTTTCCTGCAACAGCTAAATGCTCGACACGGCGTGAACGAATCATCTACCGGCCAACTTTTTGCCGTCGATCGCAATGACTTTTATGACGGTCAGGTCCCGAGGATGGTTCTTACGATCATAAACGTGTCAGCCGTTAACTTTCGATCGGTACGCTATCGCGAGTCGATGATAGCGTTTGCTAACTCGGAACCGATGCTTTATCCCACAATGCTTGGCGTAACAACAATTGATGCGCATCATTTCGGACGAGAATCCGCAAAGTTGCAGTATATTTTACAACCACGCATGAATCTCACGGTAACCAAGCTCGGTGCTCGAGCTGAAACGCGGAGTCCATTTCCCTGCATGCTTTCTAAAATTTAATCCCGAAGACGAAAAGCGACGCGCGTACCTTAAGTACGCGTGATCGTAAAAAGTTGATCGTGCGAACGAGACGTAACGAGACGTAACTCTCGTCGAAGATTTCAGCGAGAAACGAACGATCCAGGAAGACGAGCAACCGTCGTATCGGTAGCTAACTTCCACGAAGGATAATGGAACAAGGAAGCGAATTTTACGCTCGTTCGTGTTTCCCGCGCGACCAAACAACAGTTGAAGCAACAACTGCTTTCCGAACGATCCGGAGCAGAGGAACCTCTGGAAATCTCTCCGTACCTTTCCTAGAGACCTCCAACGGCGATCGAAAACGATCGAAGGAACGAGGTATTCCGTGCAAAGCGTTTGCTCGTCGATCGCGTACACCGGTGAGAACGGTTTCGCGAGCGCCTCATGAAGTGTTCCCATGGATGCCATGGTTCGTGCAGTCGGAAAAATCCATAACGTCAGCTACTAGTAGGCAAAGCACAATCTTATTGGCTCTCTTCCCGTTGCTCGACACACTGCGAGGAAGCAGATAGTGTCCAAGCTGACGAGTCCATAAGCCAAGTTTTCGAGGTGCATCCTGGCGCTGGTTCGTTCCCGTCTCTGTGTAGATGGTCGCGTACGAGTATATAAGTATTTCCACGTACGGGGATGACTCGGTAGACGACCAGCGGACAGGGATCAGCGGAGACCTCGGCGAGCACAGTTTTGTTATGAGGATCGTATAATATTCTAGTCAGACTCGCGGCTGTACAACGGGCATCGGTATCCGCGAGTTGAATGACAATTCGGCGGATCCGAAGCGCTGGGTAATTGCCAGCTTAGCCAATCATTATAACGTGTATGGTGGATATGGTACGGGTTGACAGGCCTCGAATAACCGACAGTTAACGGACGGTTGACATTCGTGATTTACGTGGATGCGCCATAAATCTGGCTAGCTCTGAAACCTAGACCCCTCGCGCTCGTGCCTTTTTAATATGCTACGACCGATCCTTTGTTGAACTACGGCTACCTTATTTGGAGGATTTGTCTGCGGTTTCGTAGATTAGCCATCGATAAATGTGTTTCATGGCTACGGTACGGAACATTGTGTGTCTGCGATCTAATCGAACGGACCTTAGAAATAAGGTGAATTAATGAATAAAATTAATTTATCAAATCATAAATGATATTTCGTAATTTTATCGTGCGTATTGTGAATTTAGGTAAAATGTTTATTTTGAGAAAATCATTTTAACGGAGCATATTCTTTGGATTATACTCGGATGATCGCGCTACATTCGAAGCGTTTAACACCCATCATCTGAATTAAGATCCAAGTTTCTTTTCATTTAAAAAAAAACCCCAAAAGTAAAAATAGTTCCAAGAAAATAATATTTATATCTATTTTCGGAGCTGTTTATGGCGGATTTCATTTTTCTAACCGATGTCAAATTTCCCGAGCGAATGGTACTCATTTCAATAATTAAGATTATCCCCATTATCCCTACTATAAATTCCAATAGTTTTTTTTTTGTTTCCAAAATTAATCACTGATTTAGGGAACTTTCCTTGTCAGTTTTAATAATTTGACACTCATATTTGTGACTTTTCATATTTTTCATATTTTTTCTTAAAATATTATATGTATATAGAAAACGTGTATAAAATGAAGAAAATCATTTGCAATGAAAACGACTGTTTGCGAGAATTTAAACAAAATGAAATTCCGGGGATTTTAATGTTAAAACATTTTTCGAACCGTTGTTGATTTTATGCAAGAATCATCTCTGTCTAAAATTGAATACTCGATACGAAACTATTGCAAAAGACGTTATAGTACACTGGGACAGGAATAGAATTCACTTGGCTAGCAAGAAGAAGTGAACAATACCGAGGATATTCCCGGAGGTGAATCGGAATACAATAAATTATTGCAAATAATAATGTCATCGCGTACCATGGAGGATGCTCGTTAAACAGAAGGCAGTACAATCGTGCTGCTAATGACCGGAGCAGCAGAGTTGTTTCTTAGTATACAACGCCAGCGACCGTAGATACTTCGTCACGCGTAGAGGATGTACGAGTCTCGGCGAATCATTAGTAAGGTATCCGCCTTGAAGGCTGGTGCTTTCGTTTTAGCCCGATGCTTTTGTAGATTTTAACCTGCAGATCGACCGTACATAGCCATCCAAATGAAATCCTTTCGTTTCTCTCACGATAAGTACGATATCTCGTTGCCATTAATTCTTGTTCGATGAAACTACGAAGAATTGGAACGGATGCGACCGAAAGTATCGTACAATCGAACAGAAGGTGATTTCTTATGTAAATATAAATCGAAAGTGTAGAATAAAATTGTTCCATTTAACACTAGAACTACCAAAATGGTCGAAACGACCCATTCGTAATTAATTACAGAATCTTTATAAATTAACCACGGTGCCTTTGGGCAGATTTTCCGCGATTTTCTATTAAAAATGTAGATAAACTTTTGTCTGAATTGCGTTACATATTATTTTATATACTTTCCACTTTGATTTCTTCGGTAGAAATAAGTATACTTTAATCGTCGGTAGCTGTAGTGTTAAACGCCACGGTGATTTTGGTCGACTTTCCTTTGAACTGTGATGGTAATTAAAAAACATTTGATCGCAAAATAGTTGAGAATTTAAGAAGAGATTTGTAAAGGCCTGCAAAAGAAAATGGTAGGTTTGTTTAATCCACTATGGCTTTGTGTGACTTAAAAGTTACAAATCAATGTATCTATGTTTTCAAAAATTTATTTTATTTAGTTATCACTGTACTATTACATTTTATTACTATATTACTGTAGATATACCACGATCAATCTATAGCAATTATTAGTTTTAAAGTTTTCAAATCAAAGTGAAAATTAATAATAATAAGTGTAATTAATTGTAATTTTTTCTCCGATAAACGGACAAAATTCGGGCTATAGAGGGTTAAGATTTCGATTTAGAGATTTAACTGTAGCTACTTAACGAATTTCGTTTGTACATCACCTATTCTAGAAATTCATAAATTAATTAAATAAAGTACAAAAAAAGCGTACGTTTTACCTCACCGTGTGTGGTTAATCATAGAATGCTATATAGACGAGTAATGTAGGACGGAATTGATCAAATAGGGGATAGTTAAATGCACGTGTATCTAATGATTATTTAAATGCGATTTTTATTTAAAATTTTATTCCATAATTGTGACTTACTTTTTCATAAGGAATCGCCAACTACAAAACTGTGAAACGTAAAAGAACTTAAAAACGTAAAAATAAGTTGAAAGAATTCTTCGTTAAAGGAACCCAAATATGAAAAAAAATTCAATTTGATGTAATTTTGTTTTAATTCGATATTTCTGTAATTGTTAGTTTGAATAATATTTTTAGCCATTTTTATATTATCAGAAACATAAGGTACCGTTTCTACAATTTTGTAATGTCTAAGTTTATGCTTAATAGGTGTTAAGTTTTGTAGCTATTATGAATTTCGAATAGAAAAGCGAAGAAAAAGTTAGAAAATATTTAAACAGATTAATCAATCTTATTTTGCTTGTACGTGAGTCATGCAACCTTCCACGAGAAACGATTTTTAAAGTGCATACCGTAACAATTGTCTAACGATCGTGGTGAAAGAATAAGTAACGTAGCACGACTGAATAGTAAAGCTGATGCTGATACAGATAAATTCACATTTATCGAATTCGATCGATGAAATTAATTAAAACTGACTTAAAGGGACTCGCAGTTTAATCTTATGCTTATAGGAGAATTACGAAATTTGTGACTCATTTTCTCTTAAACCTCTGAAGAAATTCTAATCAAATTTTAAAAAATTCTAAATAAATTGCATACACGATTTTTTAAATAAATCTTTTAGGAAAATAGACGATGACTAAAAGATATTACAATTTCTTTTCTATCAATGTCGGAATTATTTTACAAATTTCCCCATTTGGTATATTCAACAGCTTCTTACAAATTACCATAAAAAATATAATCGAATTTGCATTTTTAAATCCTGAAAATATCAGACAAAATGGATTGAAAAACACGATTATACGTCACAGCCATTTTTTTCGAATAATTTCGCTAATTTCTTTATTGATTTATCCCTCTGTAGTCCGAATTTTGTTTACCAGAGAAGAAAAGAACTGCGATCGATTAAAGTTTCTTGCTTGTATTTCAAAATTTTTAAACCAGCAATTGCTATAAATGGATCGTGGTATCAGTAATACAGTAACAGAATTTAACACTAGATTTACGGAACCCGTCAATTTGACGTAGTTCTAATTTCGAGTTTAAGTTTAACAAGTGTGCGAGTGGAAATTGTAAGCTCGAAATAAAATTCATATACGAGAAATATACTAAATAAATCTGTACTAATAAAAATTGATCGATTTAAAGTAAAGTGAACAAATTATATTACAAAATATCTGTATTTTAATGTACCCATCAAAATGATCCAATCCAAGGTCCGTAAATCTAGTGTTGATAGTACAGTGGTAACTAAATAAAATAAACTTTTTTTTAAATATAAATACATCAGTGCGCAACTCCCAAGTCACACGGCGCCATAGAGGGTTACTGAAACATCGAATAAAAACGAGCTACACGAAACAAAATTTTTTTTTTTAATCACTCTTTTCTTATTCAGGTTCCCCCGATGGAGAACTCTTCCAACTTAAGAAAGGAACAATGAACGAACGTCACGAATTGGAATTTACGTCACATAGTTTTGGAGTTGGTGTGCCGGCTATTTTTACGTGCTACGCGAAGAATGAATAATAAACTGCGTGTAACCACGTTTGAACTTCTGAACGGAGAACTACATAACTGTTCAAGTTGCGTGGGTTATCCGTAGTACAAATGGATATTGACAAAACCATCTAATTAGACTTGTAGCGAATATGCCCAAGTGAAAGGTTCGTAGGCGTGGCAGGAAGTGCACAATGGATGGGAAACATGATAGCACACATTAAATATATATGACCGCGAAAACCCGAGGCTAAGAAAGTTACAATACCGCAAAAGGTTAATTACTACGCGGTGTATTATTCCTACTGCTTGCAGTGCATTTTGATTACGAACCGCGATATTTCCTTTACACCGTTACCGAATCGATTTTTTTCTTTTTTTCTCTTCTTCTTCTTTTTTTTTCTCCCTTTTAATCGAGACCACCTTTACCCGGTGCACGATATAAATTAATACACATGCGCCATTTCATTTTACGCTGCGCTGCGGTTAGACGTTACTCGGAATATAATTCGTTAATTATATTATTCGAGGTATACGCGTCGAAACTTGGCGCATTATGCAAATTATTTGGAATATGTACACGGTTCGAGTGCTCATTAGTTAAAGAAAATTATTGCGTCCGGCGAAAAGGATCGCGAGGAAGGATCGAACGTATTAATGCGTTCAAGGAAGGTATGGACGTGTAACGTTCCGAGTTTCTGTTTCAAGAACCGTACGACATTTCGCGGAACACAACGGCTCGTAAGCGACCGTCGTGCAGGCGTTAAAGATCTGATGCCCACTAATGACGGAGTCTTGTGTTCACGTGTTGACACTAACTGATCACGAAAAGGAGGACGAAGAAGTGTCAATGATTGCTTCGCTGTGTCATCCTGTCCGTTTGATAAATGGTCCAGACTCTAATAATATAATACATATTTCAGAACGGAGCATGTGTTTGATATTTCTTTTTTTTTTTTTTCTTTTTTCAAATTCCACCGATTCGATATCCTTTTGCAGCCATTACTACCCTCGATTCGTCGGCGATAACGAGTCGTACCGAACACATTTATTATGGCCATTATCGATGATAGATCTTGAAGCTCGCGATTCAATTAAGCGCACGGATTTATGTCCAAATCATCGCGTCACGCTTTCGTTTAGATTCATTCGGTAAAGAGACGTCTAGTCGGCAATGTATCGTCGCTGATGGACGGTATTTTCGAACGAGTTCATATTTTTATGAATACGGTTGAAAGAGAATACAAACCAGATAGGTAATTACAATCGGTACTAAATTTTTGGTTCATTCGTGTTTGCTCATTGTATACATTTTGTGCATTTCTGTGCCTTAACTCTTTGGGACACGCTGGGATTAAAAGTCCCCTACCTTTTTGGTGCATCGTAATGCATGGTAGGACATTTTTAGTCTCACCTCGATTTAGGGAAAAGGATGTGCTTTAATAACTACCATTCGTGAACCCATATAGCACGGTGGGACTATTTGACAACTCCTATAATAACAAATTCAATTAAATCATTATTATATTTTTATGTTTTTACATTATGCGATTCCTTTATTAGAAAGAATATACCACTTTTGTTTCATTTAAAACGCAGTAAAATTTCCATGCAACACGGGTCTATTTTATCATCTAAAACCCAGTGCCGCAGAGTTAAAATTTCCCATAAACGCATAAAAATTCCAGTAATTAATTCACGGACACGAAAACCGTTCCCTTTCAAAAAACTTTCAAAAGCAAATTTATCAATCGAATTCACGCGTCTCATCCGAAACACCATCCACCGTGACGAACACACAAAAATACAAAATATGCACGAGAAGTGTCATCGAATACCCGTACCGAGAAATCAAACGGTCCGGTAGAAGAATCTCCACACGGATCCGAACAAGGGCTGGTCGTGCAGGCGTTAGGGATCCGATGACGCTAATGACGAGGCCATGTGTCCGCATATTGACGCTAACTGGACTGACCGCGAAGAAGGAAAGCAAGAAGGATACGAAGCAGAAGAGGAGGAGGAAGATAAAAGGGGAAGAGGTGGCGATGCTTGGCAGTACCACGTAGTGTAGACCGGTGTGCACGGAGGTAACGGAGGTAACAAACGTCTCCTCGAGGCCTCGGAAGGTGGAAGAGGAAGAGGGGGCCGCGGCAAAGGGTTCTTCCGAGGTGAGGAGGCCGTTTTTGAGCCGCGGAGATGATTTACCTTACAACTAACAATATCCCTCCTTACGGCCCTGGCGGATTTATTAGTTCTCTCTCTTTCCTTTAGGGTTTGTCCGCAGAGGCGAGAGGCAGATCCTCACCGCGAAGGAGGACCGTGCTCGAGGGAGAAGGAAGATGAGAAGGCCCCAGGCTCGAACCCGGCACCTCATTACCCGATAATTTACTACGCGAGTAATTAACTGGGCACACAAACGGTGCCACGTTATATACACCCTGAGCGCATATATACGGCCTCGAGTCTCTTCCATGGCTCTTCTCGATTCCACAGGCTCATATATTACCGTACCGCGTCCTCTTGTCGATCTATTTATCCATTCGTTTGCGCGTGATGGGCCATCGACATGCGACTCCAACGATACCCCAACAACCGGCTGACAATAACTGCTTAAACGATACGAAATGAGCCGGGCAGAGGGGACCCGCGGAATCGTGTCTCGATGGGACGTGTTTTTCTATCGTTCGCACGGTTATAAACGCGCCGCGATATTCCTGGTTCGCGCCCAACGTGTTGTATGCTTACAAAGCACCGGCAAGCGAGTGTATCGAGGGATATCGTATGTTACGAAAGAAAGTATCAATTCGATTGTTGTTACATCTTGTACGCTTGTTTTATGATCTACGTGCTGTGTTAAACGTTCCGTTGCATTTTGTAATAGGGTGTTTCGAGAGTATTTTCATTTGATATTGGAGAACGATGATCTTGAAACATTTTGATTCTCACTGGATATCGAGTTCTCTTTGAAATCGAATTTTGATTGGGATGAAACTAGAGTTACGATAATTTGTCGAGCATGGTTAATTTATACTTAGTTTTGTTAGAAGGTAGCGAAAGAAGGCGATGTAAACAATTTTTCCTCTACTTTGAACTGCAGATATATTAGCGTGCTGCAAAGAGTTTTACAAAATATATTGAAAAATTTGATTTGTGAAAACGTATTATAGTCCTTTCGTAATATTTTTTCGTTCATCCGAGAGTTGTATAATTTTATCCTTTAAAAAAATCTTCGGAATTATTCTTAACCCGTGTAGCTACATTTTTCAGGTCTTAAATATTCTTTATCACTGGACTGTTAAATTTTATACTATACTGTTGTCCTTCTATCAAATAAGCTATTTATAACGATTATTAGTTCCCAGTTTTTAAATCAATATTAGAAACTGTGATCGTGTACAATCTATTTTCTCACGAACAAGTAATTTAAAATGCTTATAAAAAATCTCTGAAGCTGATAGAAATATTTTCCTCAAACCTTTCAAGGTCTCTAATAAATTAGAAAATTATTATATATATTACATTAATTGTAAGAAATTAAAGAACAGAATTTATGCAGCAATCTAACATTTCCCAAAGAACCGTACGAAATATTTAGGACTCTGTTCCAATAGTAAGATCTTCCTTGTCCCATTCACGCGGTTTAGCTTCACAAATATGGATCCGGCCGATGGACGCGAGGCATAAATATTTTGAGCTCGTCATTAGCATTGGATCTACCGCGAGTTACTCTGCCAATTCCCGGCTTGGGGTTCGTAAATATGGCCTGGATCGGTTGAAAAGCGGCCGTGTGTCGGCGAGGCGAAGGTTTCCGCGAAAGACGAACGAGAACTGAAGAAATCACCATTTATAGTCGCTGCTGAGGTGGCTATCGCTTGTTATTCGTACGAGGCCCGGCACGTTCCTGGATTTTTCATTTGATACGCATTTTACGATTTTTCGCGTGCGACTAGCTTAGCCTCGGCTTCTCTGTACGTAGTCATCAGATCGAGGCTACCTGCATGCTAATCGATCGTTGGCTTGCCAGAGAGAACTATGCATGAAAAATGGTTTGCCGTGCTAGGGCTGCAAAATCGATCGTTCGATTTCTTTCACTCGATCCGAAAGGCGATTAGCGTGGTTCGATTCGTTGTCATCGTAATTTTCATTACTCGAGGCGCATCCTCCATGAATCAACGCCCTACGACGTTGGTATACTGATTTCGTTGGAAGCACGTGGACGTGATTGATAACAAACGCGAAGCGGTACTTTTCCTTTCCCACAACCGTGCAACCTGAACGCGGCCGCTCGCGCGCGCTGCGCCAATCGGCGGTGCCAAACTTAATTTATTAAAGGTAATAAGTTATCATTTTCCGTTAATAAATTTTTGCCACATCGGCAATAATTTAGCAATCCCAGGCAGATTAATTTGAGCGTCGCCCCGGCGGGTTGTTAAGCGAACGATAAATATCCCCGTAAATCTGCAACGACAATGTAAATCACACCTCCAAATTTATCATCTTTCAGCTATTTAAACGAAGATGAAGAAGAGGAAGAAGAATTCTAAGACGGAGACGAGTACGAATATTAAAATAAGGTGTCACCCCTGGCTGGTGATAAATTATCAGCGAACGGTAGGACCAATGAGAGACAGTAGTTTATTATCAGTCCATGAGCACCACTGCCAACTGACATCGTGTTGACCACCGACACGTTGCCGAGGAGGATGCATATGCTGTTCGCCGGGACGAAGAGCAGTTCTGTACGCGAACAGAGCACTAAAATAATAATGCTCGCAACTATAAGGCCCTCCGGGGCTTCGTCGACCGCAGGAGAGGCCGCGAAGAGGCAAGATGCGTGCTTAGGCCCGAAGAAAAGGCGTCTGAGCTGATTAGAATGAGAATAGACGTGGGTGTGGATGCGTGTTAAAGCTGAACGAAGAGGGAAAGAAAAAAGAAAGGGACTGCGAGAACGAAGAGGAGCACCAGTAACGGAGAATGAACGGATGAGAGATAGAAACGAGCAAACTAAATAATAACCCCCACTTTCGAGCCGCCATCAGCCGTCCTCGGAAACCCGAAAAGACCACCCGGTGCAACGCAACGGGGACGAGAAGTTGCGCCAAGCCAACAAGTGGGCTCAGGTGAGCCGAGGTGAGCATTTGAAATGGTAATTACGGCCCGAAACCGACGATCGACGATAAAACAATTTCGAATGGTCACCCAGTTAGATGAAGTTTTACGTGTCTCCTCCGACCGATAACACTTTCCAATCCTTTATTCCTTTTCGGTATCGTATTTGGTCGGTTCCAATGTAAAAATTTATCGCCTCTCCGGTACGTTCCGTGTTTAATTTATTCCCAATT
>SMSQ01018496.1:0-22286 GCA_019453375.1 Ctenoplectra terminalis
TCTAAATTTTCTAATTATATGCAATTCAGTCATTTATGGTAGCAAACATTGAAACGAAAAATATTATTTTTTACAGATTATGCACCAGATATGCAGTTAGTTCCATACAATCAGAATACACAAACTCAACCATTTGGTAAGTCTTTGATTTCCATATTTTCGTTTTAACAATTTATTTGTTACATTTACAAGTTCGATTTTTTATGTTTCTATGTGTTCTTAAAATATTTCCTTTACCTTTATTTGACAATAAATAATTAGAGTTGTAGTCAGTATTTTATTTTTCTCTATTTATTAGGTTTAAGTAACATGATTGGTTTTGAAAGCGAATGTACGTACGAAACTGGTTGTCATAGTAAAGGTCGACGAACTGTTAAAGGTATTTCCAACAATAGTCTGCCATTGGAAACAACTTTGCGCGTTGTATCTGAACTGGGACCAACTTTACGTATGGAAAGGGGCAAGGTTATTCGAATGTATTCGTGTCCATGGTGTCTTCGTCATTTCACGCGTAAGGAGAATCTCAAACTACATGTCCGATATATTCACGGCCCGCTTGAAAGTCTAACGTGTAAACTTTGTGGTAATAAATATAAGAACAGTAACAGTCTACGTGTACATTCGTATCTCTATCATAATGCTAAACGGGACAAACCTCATAAGCCACTAGTGGATGGTGGCACGTGAAATTAAAAAAAAAAAAGAAAAAAAAAAGAAAAAAAAAGAAAAAAAAAAAATTAACATTAAAGTTCGTAATGTATATTTGGTTACGTCGTATTAAAAATATAGTAACGCATAAAATTTTTACATAGTATATGCGATATTATTGGCATAATTTTATTTATGGTGAGCAAAGTCTGATTTTTGCTCGTGATTAATATGAAAATTTATAAAAATCTAATTATTTAATTCGTCTAGTACGATTACTAGGCTATTGAAAAAAAAAACTTCATGAATTTGATACAATATTGTCTTAATTAATTAGACACGTTTAGAATTTAGAAACGATTACATATTTTATATAAAGCAGGTTACTTTTTAAAAAAAATCGATTGTAAATATATATATGTATATTAATATACCATTTTGTAAATATATATACATTTTTAATAAAATAAAACATTGCTATTTGTGCATTCTTCTTGCAAGTCGTACCTATTAACGCGTCATAACACTGCGTATCAGCGTCACCGAGGAAAGATTAATATTACATTCAATGCGATAACATCATGGATTTGTATACAAGATACATTCGGTGTTTGTCTATCATGAAAATTTATTACCAGATACTAAATGTTAAATTAATTTTATTCCAACATTTTCTCATCTCTATCTATCATTTATCATTCAAAAATCTATCTAAAAATCACATCTATCTATCAACAACCACTAACAAAAAATAAGAAAAAGCAACAAGAAAATTACTCTGAAACGGTTTCAAGTTGCTCTCACTCAGAGAAATTCAGTTAACAAGATCGTTTCAATAAAAAAAAAAAAAAAAAGAAATTCTCCCGAATCCTAATACCGTATGGAACGGTCTCAAAATATTAAAATCACCAACTGTCGATCTCCCGTCACAACAAGTATTACTCAAAACAACCACTGTTCCATTGCTTCACGCTTGAAATAAAATTATCATCAGCTTGCCACGAGGGAATCCCTTACTCCCTCCATGTACGAGAAGAAACATCGTCTCCAACAATTTGTTATCGTCTAATAAACGATAGATATCACATGTTTTAGCGTGGTTCTCGCGGTTCCTTAACCTGGACCAAAGGCCGAGAGATCTTTCGATTATCTCCGTTGGTTGCCTATAATTAAACATAAACGCGATTGGATTCATCGGCATGGTCGATGATAAATCACGATTCTCCACCAAATGTCATGGATCTCTGAGGATTGTTGGGTATGGAAGGAGAGATGAGACCGAGGACAGTGGCTCCGATGTGCCACCGCAATATCATCGGGCTACCGTCTGGCTGGCCTTTTGTAACGGGGTCGAGGGTCAGGTCTTCGGAACGTAATCATCCATAGACAGCAGTCAGTAGCACCGTGGATTCTCGAACACGCGACCATTTATATAATTACCAGTCGAAACTTGTCGATCTTTAACGTTACCGATCCACTTCCGGTTCTTGTTCGGCTTTAAGAGGAAGTTAAGAGGGTGCAAGGATTATCTCAGAGACGATGGCCGAGTTCAACCTGGTTGACATCCTTGGTATTTCGTTGCTGTTGCACTTGAGCTTCAGCTTGTTGCTGCTCATCATTTTGGTTCCTCTTTTGCTGCTCGTTTACCCAGGTAATTATTATCGTCGAAGAGGAACGTTCCTCCGAGCGTGGCCGACGATTGAAGCGCTTGTATTCCTCACCGTTATAATTGTAAGATGATCGAAACGCAGGAGTTGAACGGTAGATTGTTAACGCTAGATTTACGGAATCCGTCAGTTTGACGCAGTTCAGATTTCGTGCTCAAGTTTATAATAAGCGTGCGGAGAATGCAAATGAAATTTATATGGAATGAAATTTGAAGTTTAAACGAAATTTGTATTGTACCTAAGAAAAGGTAAATCTGTGCTTATAGAGATCTATCAATTCGAAGTAAACCGAAGTAATGATGTTACGAAAAATTTGTATTTCAATGTACTCGTCAAAATGATCCGACCGATGCCCGTAAAGCTAGTGTTGAAGATCATTTTTTTTTGTGGATGTCTGTAGGTAGTTATTATCAAAGTTATTATCAGGTGGCGTAAGTACCAGTAAAATGAATAATAGTTTTTTACACGGTATGCAATTTTTAATTTTGGTACTGCATAAATATTTGTACGGTATCTTTGATGCGTTGGAGAAAGAAAAAGTAAGAACTCTGTTATCGTCCTTTTTGCTGTTATTCCTTTCTTGTTAAATTGAATGTAGTTTTTTATTTTTTTATTTTTTTTTTATTGTAATATAAAGCAAGTTTTTAGATTTGTTTCTTAGGTGAAAAAAGCGTCACTTATGTATAAATAAATAGTAAATAATATGTAGATAACATTCGCGAAGAAGCTAAACATGCTGTTATGAATGTACACCCCCGTTTCCTTTGATGTTTTATTTATGAATGTGACTGGTAACGAGCAAAAAGTTCGACGATACCATGGTTCGTTAATTCATATTTAATCGAATGAATTATTTCAGTCTCGATTATATTCTTTCTCAAAGCTATACTTTCTGTGAAATTGTTTGTACAATAAAGCACAATTTTTCCTGCCGAATATCCGGCAAATTATCGTTACCAAATTGCACTTTGGATACACGAAAAATTCGTAACGATTGATAGGAAATGACTTGTATAACACCGGCCGATTTTTGTGTATTTGTTTTTGGTGTCACAGATAATGACTCAACGAAATATTTCGGAATTGTTGTAAGCACGATAATGAGATAACTGTGGTAGACAGTTCGTTTAAATTTGAGTGACAAGTTTGATACAGGATGTTTTAGAAGTAGGTGATTCTGTTTCAAGAAGAATGCTATGTTTCGATAAAAAATTATTCTTGGATTAATTAATATTTTTTTTTAATAATAAAGTATCGATTATTGAAAATCATAAAGATTTGTGATATATTTTTAATTTTGGTTAGTAACGATACATTTATAACGTATTTTAATATTCATAAAATTATTAAAAATTATCTAGAAACTTAGTTTAAGTTTAGAAACACGATATTGTATTTTTTTTAGGATAAGACGCTTCTAAAATTTGTTCACCTATTTTTCAAACATTTTATATACTATTCTTCAACGAATTTAATTCCATTATTATTGAAAACAAAAAAAAAAAAATATATATATATATTTCTTTTATTTCAAGTACTAACATGGTCGAGAAAAGCTTGGATACGATTCGTAAAATGGAAGTATCCAAACGTGGTCGTCGTGGAAGAGAACAGCATTCAAACGATCTTAGACCAATTTCGAAATCACGTAAGTGAAAATGATTCGATAATTTTAATTCGTTCAACAACAACACTCTTAGTTTGCTCTAATTTAATTCTCAAATATAGGGGATTTATACTTTGCTAATTCAAGGCCGCTCGATCGCGGAAAGCATTCGTGGCCACTTAATACATCTGACTTCGTCAAGAAGGTTTCTTCGTGCAGGCTTGTCGACAAGATGGGGTCTTTACGTGTGGAAGGATCTTGATTATTTCTCCGTGGACAATCACTTGATAAATTCGCCGTGTTCCTTCAGAGGCCGACCCATCACAGAGTCCAACATTCAGGTCAGTTTCGCGAATTAAAATCTTCAATCATTTCTTTATATTAGCTTGTCCCAAAAGTTTCTTTCGTTCTATTAATAAGTAATTGATGCGTAATATTTTATGTTTTACGATATACTATGCTTTACAATATATTATTAGTTTATACAGGATTCATTTTGCTCTATCACCTTCCTCTATCTCTCGTTTAATAAAGAAAGCTGTATGTTTATATAAACACTGCTAGACTAAACCTTCCTCGTGTAGATAACGAAAGAAGCTTTCGGGACGACTTAATATTTTATATCGATGCAATTATTTTTCTACGTCTTTTATCTAAATTTTTCTGTACGTTTGCGCACTACAACGAGTCGCCACTGCTTGCCACTAATTCTTAATACATTTACAACATTTATCTACGATATATATCGCGCATTCAAAGACAAGCAGGTCTGTAATGTAGCTATTTGCAGTGGATTCATGCATTTTAGGACTACGTCAGCGATATCACGTCGAAATTCTTCCCATCGGGACAACCACCGTGGCAGGTGCACGTGATAAACTGTTTCCTCCGTAGCGAAGAGTATCAAATCTGTCTAGTGAGGGCTCATCACTTGCTTCTTCGACAAGAAAACCTAGCATTGGCCGATTTCCTTCCATTGAGATATTCGACCGACAGTTGGACGTGCCAGGAAGTCGATTCTCCTTTCACGAATCTATACTCCGAGCCATCCTCGCTTCCGAAACTTTATCAAAAGCTCACGGAGAGCTTCAGTAATTATTGGAACGAATTTCTATACAACAACGATCCGAACGAGAGACCAGAGATTTTAAAAAAACAGATCGGTATTTTTCAGTGCTTAAAGATCGGTCTGATCGTACTAATTTCTTCGATAAAAGAAATGACAAGGTGAGGAATAATGTTTCTAGATTCTTTTTTTTCTTTACATAGAAGGTCTTTCGGAAAAAGTAGTTGAAAAAGAAACTATTTTTATTTTTGTATATATTTTTTGTTCCCGAGTGTGTAACGATGCATACGCATCTTTGTAGTCGTCGAGTTATCGATCAAATTTTACTTTTCCAAAGTTAGCGATTCTTCTTTTCCCAAGTCGCTTTTCAAACATTTATACAATTTAAACAATTTTGTAAATTTTTCTCCAGACAATACAGAAAACGAGAAGGCCCAAGATTCTTCGAGATCTTCACAATTTTTCAACGAGAGGCCAGCAAAAGAAACTTCGGATACACCGTGTTTCTGCGAGCCTTGCTAAAATCTTTGAACCCTCTGGAATTACTCTACGACGCGATTCTCTGGTGCTGGTACATAGCAGTCACGTTGACTTTAAAAACACCGATATTATTCGTCCGAGAGCTACGAGCCTTAAAGTCACGCCACAAACACTATTATCCAGACACGTTAATTTCCATGCTATGGTGTTACGGTCCTTTAATATTCCGGGCAACCATGGAGGTGCTCTCCATCACATGGATCGCGATAAAGGCGCCCAAGACGATCTTCGAGGAGCTGTTCCTTAAGCATCCGCAGGCTAATAGGCTTCAAACCACGTCTCCTTGCGGTCGAAAGGTGGTTGCTTGGTCAGAGGAGGTCGAGCTCGATGTTCTTCGAAAGATCTCCAGTATGACGGGAGCGACAGAGGCTGAAATTTTGCTGGCCGCTACCGTGGACGCTCTCAAGGAGTATTTCCGACACTCCGGTGTTAGAATACCGAACGACGTGCTCGCCACTGGCAAATTTGTTAGGCAGAGAGCAATATTTGTGCAGAATAACGAATCCAGGGGCATCTTGTGTCTCGCACTGCCCACCAAGACGCCATTGTTCGAAGATGATCTGGTTGAAATTTTGCAGGTTCGTGTGATCGCATTTGTTCCATGATTTTGTTACTTAAATTAACCGGAGAAAATTTTTAAGTACACTTTTTATTTTTTAAGTTGGTTAGTAATTATTGAAGGTAATTTTTATTATTATTAAAGTGATGATTTTTATTTTTTAAGTTGTTTAGTAATTATTAAAGGTAATTTTTACTACTATTAAAGTAATGATTTTTATTTTTTAAGTTGTTTAGTAATTATTAAAAGCAATTTTTACTATTATTTTTTTTTTTACGTCCAATTGTTTAATTTTTTCTCTGTTCAATAGTTGCTGATCTCAAATTAATAAAATGTAATTAAACAGAAAATTAGATCACTCTTTCCATAACTTCAAAAAGAGATTGTCCGTCGAAAGGCTACGCTAGATTTTAGTAAACAATCATATTCCTAGACTATTGATTTAATATGTTTACTATTCAAGTTTATCCTACTTTCGTATGAAAATAATAAATTAAATTAAGAAAATGAATTTTTTTTTTACGAATCTAAAGTGAAAATGAGCAGATTAATATCCAAGCTATTTTTTCTAATGATTATTCACAGATATTTATACAGATACTTTATAGTATTTTCTCATTTTGTAAAATATACCTAATTAATGGACGCGACAGTCGCAATCGAAATCGATGAAGTCTTTAGTTTCGCAGCTTCGCAACTGGCTGAGCTTACAAATCTTCTACCGTTTAACAAATAAAATCTTTTAACTGTTCATCGCTGATCTGTAAATTTCTTTGGTTGAAAGTTTTCGGTTTACAAACGTAGAATAAAATCAACACAAAATTCGCGAGACGCAAACAAGCTACGTAACGACGATACGTCCTCCCGAATGACCCAATTTTCTCGATTTAGCAATTTATTATGCTCGTTATCATGGACAATAATACCGACGCAACCATTCTATTCGAATCGTATTCTGCATCACAGGTCAGCAGTCTGTTTATGGTCGTCGATCACGCTTCAAGAAGAGGCTGTATCGTTTCTGTCGTATTTTCATTCTTATTGCAGCGTATCTCCCATCTACTTACATCCTCCACTTTGGAACGCTGATAACAATAAGAATCATCCAATAACGTAGATCGTTTACTATTAATTCGTAACATTATCGATTTAGTATGTCGTTGAAGAAGTACAATTGGTGAAATCGATATAGTTAGGTCGTAAATTGAAACATTAAGCAGCGACATCCATTAACTCTTCCATTGCGATGCTTCGAGGATTAAAAACGCTCTTTTTTTTGTTCATATAACATAAATATAAAAAGGCGAATCGAAATCAATATAAGAATTAATTCTTATCTATTTAACTCTTCCATTATGGTGCTTTAAGGACTAAAAGCGCTCTTTTTTTTGTTCATACAACATAAATATAAAAAGGCGAATTGGAATCAATATAACAATTAACTCTTATCTATTTAACTCTTCCATTGCGGTGCTTTAAGGACTAAAAGCGCTCTTTTTTTTGTTCATACAACATAAATATAAAAAGGCGAATTGGAATCAATATAACAATTAACTCTTATCTATTTAACTCTTCCATTGCGGTGCTTTAAGGACTAAAAGCGCTCCTTTTTTTATTCATACAACATAAATATAAAAAGGCGAATCGGAATCAATACAAGAATTCAGTTAACAGAAAGATTTTTAAGTTCAAAACAATTTTTTTATCATTAATATTCGAATTAAATAGGCATTAATTACGAGTTCATAATAAAAAGGTAACTTTCTATATTTTAACTATTATTTTTTCACTATTAAAACAAAATGATCCGATTCGCCTCGTCTAAAATCGCGGTGGTCGTAAAATCGATCAGATACCAAAATATGTACTCAAACGTGTTTCGATCGCCGTGTATTCTTACTTTCAACGCGTGTAAACACCTTGAAACACGTATATTTTTACTCCCAATTAATTTTACCACGATTCTATATCGTTATTATTATTCTCAGGTCATCCAGAAGAATGTGCGAGAGGCAAGATCGAAGCAAAGCGCGTTGTACGCTATCACGGCCGCTGAAGATTCCTGCGGATTAGTTTCCTCTTGTTTACCTTCCTTGCTGCTCAAAGTGATGTTAAATCAGTTAACGAGAAGGTATTCCCTCTCCTTGACACACGTCGATGGAGATCTACCCATGGAAGGCGTCGACGCGGTCATGTATTGGAGACCACCTCAAGGCAACTGCAGTAAATATTTTATCAAAGATTCTTCATCTATGTAAATCTTAGTGTTTGCATTCGTTTTTCCGACTCGTTCCGTATCTTCAATCTTTAGGAAGTCTTTGAGAACTTTTTTTAAGTGCGAGGATAACTTGTAACGTCATTAGTTCAGTTTACTTCAATCGATTTCTATAAGCACAGATTTATTTACATTTTTCTGTATAAATTTCATTTTGAGTTTATATTTTACGCACGCGTGATTGTTAAACTTAACGTTAGAACTACCTAATTTCTCATAGAAATTTTACAAACTTACAGTAGCGCATTTGTAGGGATTTAATATAATTTGTTGTACAAAATGTGCACAAAGAATTGCTGCCTCCATTATAAGTATTTTTTCAAATTCTCATTTTGATTTCTTTGGTACAAATAAGTCTATTTTAATCGTCGGTAGTTCTAGTGTTAACGCGTTAAATGCCGCGCAGATTTTGGTCGACTTTCTGTTAATCCGTGTGCTGTGATACCGATTGAAAAACATTTGGTCGCAGAATAATTAAAGATTTAAGAAGAAAATTGTAAAGGCTTGCAAAGGAAATTGATATCTCTGTTTATTGTGATTTTAATAGAACTCATTAATGAATTGTAAGATATTATTTTTTGAAATTGACACTGTCAATCTTCAGAAACCAACCACGTCTAAATGTTCAGCATCGGTAATTGCATGCGTACAAGAAATAGAAAATTTTGAAACACTTTATTAATAATAATTTTGAATAAAATTTGAAATATTATTTTCTCATGCGGCCACAGACGAGGTACATTATTATATCTCGCCTGTGACGTGGCACGGAACGTGTTAATTGCAATCAGCAAAAAAAGAATACGATCTCCCATAACATTTTTTTTTTTCTTGCTCATAAATATTCACGATGTGCATCTTTTTTTTTCGGACGCTTTGTTTTCAGTGCTCATTAACGCGTACCGTGTGTTCGTCGTTTTTTTAGATATGTCGATAACTCTACACAGGTACGGAAGCGGTGTACGACTGGGCGTGATGGGCGACGCGTTGATCGGTCCTGAGCACGCCATCATCACGAGGACTTTTCCAAAAAGCGTGGAGACTCTCGCAAACGTTGTCGGTGTTCCCAGAATTCCGAGCAGAAATTCGACTCCCAGTCCAGTTAGTCCGAGCACTTCGCCGGGATATTAAAAATGTACGAGAGCTTTTCAAAATAAGCAAGGTTTTGTTTTTCCTGCACGTTTTTAGCGTTGTGAATTATAAACGTATTGTTTCCAATTTACTTTCTTATTCTTTATAATTTCTTAATTACAAAATTGCAGTCATTGTTGTACTCCATGTTGTATATTTTGATCCTTTACGTTTTTTAATGCATAAAGCTGTATAGTATATTCAGATTTTTATTTTTTCTGTTTTTTAATATATAAAATTGTATATATTTAGATTTTTATTTTTTCTGTTTTTTAATGTATAAAGTTGTATATATTCAGATTTTTATTTTTTCTTATTTTTCTTATTTTTTACATTTTTTTAAACATTTCTTAATATTTTTTACNGATCCTTTACGTTTTTTAATGCATAAAGCTGTATAGTATATTCAGATTTTTATTTTTTCTGTTTTTTAATATATAAAATTGTATATATTTAGATTTTTATTTTTTCTGTTTTTTAATGTATAAAGTTGTATATATTCAGATTTTTATTTTTTCTTATTTTTCTTATTTTTTACATTTTTTTAAACATTTCTTAATATTTTTTACACTTCTTACATTTTCAATTGCTCGTTTTTTATTTAACCAAAAAAAAACAGTTTTAACTTTAGTTAATTAAATATTGGACGCTTAGAGAAAAGATGATTTCGCTAAGGTATAAATGTGATACGTATTCGGACGTTGTAGGATACGTTGTTTTATCGATAATTCGATCTCAATTTATTTCTCTTATATTTTTTATTTTATTCGTATTCGTTTTAATGTTTCGAACTTTATATTAGAAATTAATTAATTTCGTTTATCTCGCTTTTTTGACGTTATCTTCAGTAATACGGATTACTTTTCAGGTCACGTGTCTGTCTCCTGAGAAGATAAATCGGTGCCTTTTTTTTTTCTCCCCTCCCTAAGAGATCGAGCGAAATTCCAAACTTGGAAACAGGATGAACCGGATGTTGGGAAGCCGTAGACTTCTCGTTCAGAGATTTGTATGTAAAATTTGTTATTTAATCGCATTGAATAATATTTAAAGCTGTTTACGATTTTAACATATTTAAAAAAAAAAAGATTTCCAATTATTTATTTATTTTTTTTTCTTTTTTTCTTTTTTTGGAAAAAACAGAAAGCAAGAAACGAAAAAAAAAAAAAATGATAGCGATTATGTTTGTTATTTTTGTATAAATTTGTGATGCAACGTTATATTTATCTCCGTCCTTTTTGCTATTAATCTTTTTCAATTAAATTAAACGATTAAGTAAAATAATGTTTCTTGCTAGATAAAATATACTATTAATTACATCGTAATATATTGTATGTATATATTTATATAAATATACACGTTCGTATCTATTTATACATACATTTTTTTTTTTTTTTTTAAAAAATCTATTCTTTTTTGCAGTAATGCGCAATACATTGTAAAGATAAAGGAATTAACGCATTGTTCTTATTATTCGTTACACTGATTAATATTTTTCTGGCATTATACGTCGTAAGTGTCGCAAGTACATCGAATCCTTCAAGGAACGTAACATTTGTTTCGTTTCAATTTTGCATCAACAGTTCAACGCTGGGTAACTGTTTAAATTTAATGTGACAATTTGATTGCCATGATTAATTTATACTTGGAAGCATAATTGTACGAAATGTGTAACAAAAATAATGGTCACCGTTTTCGTGGGTCAATTTATAATTTATGATCGATGAAGATTTCTTTAAAAAGACTCGTTGCAAAATTATTTTTTTATCCCAAATATTGATATCGATTATTTTTCAATTATTTATCGATTTCTAGGCGTTTTAACAATTTATTCTGAAAAAAGATAATGCATTGGTAGAAGTAAAAAATGAGCATTTTAAAAATTAAAAATAATCTTTCGACAAATCTTTTTAACAGATCTTCATCGATTCGAAGGTGTAGATTCACTCGAGAAAACGGTGTTCAGTAATTTTTTTACACCCTGTACATATAATATGATCGGTTATATACATAAATTTGTTTAATAAAATACTTCGTATGTGAAAGTACAATCTTCTAACAATATTTAATAAAATATACCGAAAATAATTAATGTTTCAATAATATCTCTGTTCGACTTCCGGTAACGGAGTACGTGTTTAAGTAAACATATAAATACATATTGAAAAAAAAGAAACAAAAAGAAAAAAAAATGTTTAAGTAAAATTGCAGTCGGTATAGTTACATTTTTTTTTACGTCCCTACTATTAAACTTCGTTGATTAAATATTTCCAAAAGCTGTAAAGAAGTTTCTAAAAATTGAATAAGTTCATTGAATATCTTTTGTTATTATTTAATTGTAGTACTTAATTACTGTATATAACGTGGTAACATTGCACTTCGAAAAACCTCATTAAATATAGTTAAGCGCCAAGTACTTATTAATTACAATACACTTGTTAATTCCAAGACTTCTCTAACCTTCTCCTGACAATAGATACGATCACAGTTGGGACGTTTCGTTACAACGATGCGAAAAGTTATCCTGCATCATTTTAATTAGCATGGCAGACTTTTGATTTCTCAAATTGTTATCTATACTGGACGATATAAGGCAAAAGTTTAGAAGTATACCAATTTCTGGCTGTGTTCGTAAGGTTTCTCCCTAATTAACACTTTCAAGAGTACACGAGTTTAATTACGTTCAACACTTGTTCGTAAATATTCGGATTTGATTACCCATCGAGCGCATAGGTTCTTATAACGAGTAAAAAATAATAATGTATTGCAATATTCCTATTAATACACGAATATAGAAATTTTTATAAATAATTATCCAAGCGGTTAGTTTGATCATGAATATTTTTTTTTTACTATTTTTATTTTATCTTTTTTAAAAAAAGAAAATATATTAATTTCAAGGAAACATGTTTATTTTTATAGAAGTGTTGTTGAGAATGGAACGTTCTAGGTTTTTAAGAAAATAAGTTATTTAAACAAGCTGTAGCGTAGCTTTGTACTGTCAGAACAACAACAATGAATATACGTTCCAATTAAATATCGATAATCATGACTTATCGTTTACGAATATCTTTGTTTCATTCATTCGAGTAATGCGTATAGCACGTGCTTATTAACTGAAAGATAAATTGCAATTTAAAAGGTATGATTGCATCTGTGTATCAGCTGAATGGTTTTACTGAACGAAACATGACATTCAATTACTTTAATTATTTTCATCGTGATAAAAAATAATATTTTTTTGTCACCGTTTTGTCAGCGGTTATATTGTTTAATTAAATGAAAAAAATCATCTAATTATTTTCACATTTCATCGGTCTATCTTTGTCAATTCATTGGACACAATTAAAAATTTCATAACTTAACAATAATTAATTTACTATGATTCTTTCACTAAATTTCGAATACAATTAACTACGCCTCATTGCAATTTAAATAATTCCACGCTATTAACATATTTACATTCCTTTTATGCTACACTTTATAAATACTATTACCGTTTAATAAGTACTAATATTATCATTGTATATAAAATATAACTATGCCATAGCTATGCATTGCAAAAAAAAAGAAAAAAAAATAGGAGTCCGACGACAAAATAATCATTAGACTATAGAAAACTTAATATAACAACCAATAAATGAATAACAAATTGAAACGAAATATAAATACCCCCTCTTTCCCCCCCCCGCCCTGTTCAACAATTTAGGAAAAACATTAATGATTAATCAACAATTCCATCGTTTACCTTTCCTGAAGATAATTGGTGGTTCACTAAAAGCGAAGTTAGTAAATTCAAGCTAAACTGTCTCTGTCGCGTTCCATTTCGATAGGGCCTTTGCCCCAAATTTTTCGATTTTTCGTATACGGAATAAGCCCTACCAAAAGTCCAGAAACAACGATCCAACCACCAGCCATACAAAAGGACAGATCCCACGAATCCGTTACGTCGAACATCCAACCGGCAAGTGGCGGACCAAGAAGATTTCCTATACCTTGACACAACAGACTAAGGCCATAGGCAGTGGTGAATCTTTCCAGAGGTATCAATTCTACTAGTATAACCGGGGTAAAGCTAAAGCTACTCGCGAAAAAGAGACCGAACGCTGCCGAGGTGACCATTAACAGGTTGTAGTAAGGAGTCAACGTTGACATTAAAATGGTTGCCACACCGCAGGCAACCAAACACCAAGTGTAGGTTTTACTGACATTCATCCAGGGTTGATCTCCTGCCCACCCAAGACCGATCTGGGAACAATATAAAATCAAGTTGCTTTGATACCTATAACAGAGTTGTTCATAAAGATTGCGGGGTCAGAAGCAGTCTCAACTTTGACAAAAGAATAATATATACATGTAGTATTTAAAAATATCGAATTTGAAACAGATAACTATAGACTTGGTAGAAATCTATCCCTATTCTAATATGATTATAGAGTTCCCAATGTTGATAACAATAATCAGTTGATGATTGAGTGCATACTAACGGAACAGTGACTCGAAGGAAGTATAGAACAATGTTGTTTTATACAATATACAGTATTTAAAAATCATCAAGATCAAGAGAGCGTCAAGTTTTTGAAAAGTTACAGAAGTAATTAACAATAAGTCTCATTTACTCGGTGCTAAAGATGGTACTGATTTATAAAATAGTTGGAAGATAAAAGCAACAGTACCATTCCAATGGTGTTGGTGATGCCGATAATACTGAGGAGATTCGCGGCATCAGACTCGGTGTAACTGTTTCTGGTAAGATGCTCGGCAAGGTAAAAGTAAGGCACGATAAACCAAGTGAACAGCAAGATCGTTGACAGTGAGAGGAATAAAAAGTGTAGCTCGAGGAACATCGAGAAGTCCATCATACCTTTGAGTAAGTCTACTAATTCGCTGTACCATTTCTGAAAATAAGAAATTTTAATGCGGTGGTATTTTTGGTATAATAAATTATTAGGATTGTACGTTCAGTTTGTTCTTTTACAGCAGTAATGATAGGAGTAAAACCTATTATAAATTATTTATAAGATGTACGAAAATCGAATTTATTTTAATTTCAATAATCAGAATAATGGTACTATTAATGATAAATGTATTTTGTAGTACCTACTAGTATCGTTCGTTATTAATTTTGGTTATCGATTTCAATTTTTTTTTTTATTTTGTACTTGTATCATAAGTTGTTTTTATTGTACCTCTTCGTTTTCTTTGGCCAACGTAGTCATACTATTCCTATAAATATCTGGGCAACTACTAGCCCTTAATCTATATTTGTGTAAATTAAGAGCAGCACCACGATACATTACTGAGTTCCTGTGAACTCTAATATCTTTGAAATAATGAGTATTTGTATTAAATTGTCTTCTCAACCACGGAAGCGAATCTGTTCTAACAACTCCACAGCTGAATTCTCCCATGCGTTGTTTGGACACTGACTTCGATTTTCGTCCTTCGTTTATCTAAAAAAAAATTATATATGTATAAATATCTTTTTATTTTCAATGCAGCAAATAATTCAAAATTAATATACTGACTGCATGTTCGAGTTCTTTAGTCAATAAAGGATTAGCTTCTTCCGATTCTTTTTTAGATATCTTTTTAGTTATGTGATTTTTTATAGTATTGCATGCAGATCCTGAGTGAACATTATTTGTTACATGTGAATCTTCGTACTTTGGTTCATCATGTGCTTGTTTGATCCTTTCAACAAAAATGAACAACATAAACATTTGTCTTTATATATTACAATAACATAAAAGCATTGAAACAGACACAAACGTAACAAAAAAAAAAAAAAATGAGATAAAGTAACTAATGACACGTTAATATTTAAAACCTCATAGACATTGTGACGCCACTCTTGTTGCCGACCTCTCCTGCAGAATCCTGCAGCATTTTATCCGAATAACTTCTACATGATAGAAGATTGGGATAGTTCTCCAAAATGACCTTGTACAATCTTGGATTACTAGAAAGCGACTCTAATACTTCCACAGGCACCTGCAATCCTCAAAAATGCACATTTTAGATGACTTTTTTTTCCAAATTTTCAAATTCAACAATGGAGATAATAAAATAGGAACATTTATTTTATAATTGAAAACGAACCGCCACCGATTCAATACCAAATTACCCAAGATAACAAAATTCTTTTCCACCAACTTAAAGCCAACTTCTTACATAACAACCATATTTCATTCCCTGAACAAATATTAAAAAAACAAAATTTCATTACCATTCTCTGTACACCTATTCAGGTCAACTTCTCACCTTTTCGTTGTGCTTCACAAAAGTGGGCAGATTAACAACGCTCCTAAATCTAACATCCCCGTTCGCCGTCTGCGGGTCCTCCGTGGTTGTGCTGAGAATCTGCAACAGATACTCCGGCGTGTGTCCGCTCTTCAGCATTCTTCTCAACTCTTCAACCCCAGGGAACTCGTCAACAGGACTCGTGCTGGACCTATCGTACTCAGACTTGGTGGTCGACTTTTTCGGAGTCGCACCGTTCTGCTTCTGCTGTTCCATGATCCACCACTCAGGATCGCGCATCACAGTGCCGCAAACGATCATGTTGAAAAACGTGCCTGCCAACAGCAAACACGTGCCCCGCCAGCCGTACTCCTCGATGAAATACGTCGTCATTGGGGCGTAAACAAACGTGCCGATCCCCGTGCCACAGGCACCCAGACCTACAGCTAGGGTTCGCTTTTTGTCGAACCAGTACGCGATGCTCACGACCGCAGTGACGTAACACAGACCCAGACCGAGACCCGCGATGACTCCAAAAGTCAAGTACATTACCTCGATGGTGTTGCTAAAGCAGCTCAGAACGAAGCCAAATCCTGAGATCAGACCACCTACTATCGTCATACTCCTGCATCCGTAACGATCTACCAAAGCTGACATGATAGGACCAGACAGAAGCGGTACCGCCATAAACAAGGAACCTATCCAGGCTGTTTTAGATTTAGACGCTCCGAACTCGTGAAGAAATTCGATGTACAAGAGCCCGAAGCTGAAGGATACACCATCGGCTATCATTGAGATGACCAAGGAGGCTAACACGACTACCCAGCCCCATCCACCATCTGGTACTTTAGGTTTGCCTTTTAGATCCTTGGCTGTACTGGTTGATTCGTCCTCCAAGTCTAAAGCGCTATCCGAGTCGATAGAATCTCGCGTATCGTCCTCCCTGTAACCAGGATTGGGTGTGATTATCGGTCTGGTCTCGGAGAATCTACAATTGCCTGTTTCCTCGCTTTTGTTGAAAAAATGCGATCCCACGGACTCCGAGGTAGCTATCAGGTCGCTTCTGGCCGTAGGGCTGGGTCCTATCGTGAGGTTCGGTGAAGTGAAATGGCTGTTGTCGATGGGCGTAGGCGGTATTCTGTCCTCTGTGCAGTCGGTTCCCGGGCTCAGCAGGTCGATCTTGTCCTCTATGTCGTCGGGTAGACTCAGATCCTTGCTTCTGTAAATTTCCGGGGACGTGGTTAGGAAAGTATCTTTGTCAGGTGATAGCGACTCCACGCTTCTGTCGATGGTGTGGGCCGGTGTTGATTGAAGGAGCCTTTCGTCCGCCAAGCTACTGAGGTCTTCCGTGTTCGCAGAATCTTGGCAGATTGCTGAACTTTTCGTGGACGATGCAACGCTTTGTGAACGAGAAAAATCGATCGATTCGTGAATTTCTGGATTGGGTGTGCCGCATGGGGTGCTCGGGAATACGGTTGGACTGCCATTTTGCCAGCCAACGATCGGTGCTCTCTTTGGCTGACGATAATTAGAGTTTGTTTGATCTTTCTGATAATTGTTCGATCGTGAATAATTTGGTTCCTTGATCACGGTTAATCCGTCTCTTCTGATCACGTTCGTCGAGCCGTTGCTGCGAATATCGTTATTGTTGTTGAAATTGAAGACAGGCTTGCAGGAGATCGGTTGTACGCTGGATTCATCCGTCGTTTTGCATAAGAAGTTCTCGTTTCTGTCGGTCATTGTTATTATTCTAAATGTAGGTACTAGCCGAGTGGATCCAACGTCGGGGCCAGCCCTTCAGCCCTTGGATCTCGCTCGGGAAGGATCGTCCACGCCCCTCAGCTACCATAAGGACTTCCCAGCCGATCTTGGAGGGGTCACTAAACGTCGCTCGCTTCAGCATGCACGCTCCGTCTTCTTCCTTGTCCTGTGGAAATACCTGATGTTAGTAATATAAGGAAAACATGGAATTTTAAAATAAGGATAGTTTGTTGAAAATTTAGAAAGATTCGTTGGAGTAATATTTATGTAATAAATATTAAAAGAATTGTAGAAGAATTATTTTTTTAAGCAAGTCATAGATCTTTTACTATCGTGTGATAAAAAATAGTTCTTTAATGGATGTGCCAATGCGTGGAAAAGAAAATTTGGAACTTTTTTTTTATAAATTGACTGATAAATAAATAGGTGTAATTTAATACTTGGTATAAATAACGTGTATTTATGATTGTTTTAAAAACGGTAGAAATATTGAAACAAAGAACTCCAGAAGTGGATGGTCCGTGTGTCTGACCAGAGACGGTCTCATTTTACTTGCACTCTGATCTTCGAAATTGTTTCTATGTAGCAATCTATAAATTATTTTTTTTTTTTTTGCGAGTATGTAATATTTATTGATACCGAGCTATTGAAATCTATTCTTAATAGACGTTTATATTTATAAGCTCACATTTAAATATAGGTAAAATTTATATTAATGTTATAAATACCTTCTAACTAATCATCCTATATAATCTAAAATGAATATTAATTGGAAAGAAAAAAAATATGAACGTGTAAAATTGTAACATAGTTCAGATATTCCTCATTAGCACATGTTGGAAAAAAACCTTTAAAAAAAAAAGGTGGCATAAAACAAGGAACTTCTAATAAAAGCAGGGAAAAAAGAAACTAAAAAAAAAAACTAATTAGTAACAACGGAAAGAAAAAAGAACTGTTTACTCACCATTGAGGTAATGCGAGATGATTTACAGGCGTGCATGCGTGTCTAGGTGTAGGAATGTGCATACGACACTGAACGGTGTGAGCAAATAAAAAGAAATCGATAGAAACAGAGCGGTACTATATTTGCGATCAACCATTAGGTAATTAAGTTAACTAATCGTGTATGCTAAAACAAGCAAAGCGTGCAAGTCAATTGGAAGAAATAAAAAAAAACTGTGCGAAATAAAAAAAAGATTAGTACATAGTATTAAAAGAAAAGAAAGAAAAGAAAAAAATTCCTGAAACAAGATAAAGATGATTATAAAAATAATTGTTAAATACAGTTCCACAGAGCATACCTTTTACATGCATAGTTACAAATATAAATTAATGTTACCTTATAAAATAATACACGAATAAAAAAAAAAAGAGAGAAATGAATCTAAAATATTTTACCGCTAAAAGAATAAATGTATTATTAATTTAAAACAGAGTATTAATAAACAAAAAAAAAAAGAATTGTTAATATACGCAAACTAAATTCCCCGATTACAAAATCTGTCCGATTAAATTATTTTACCACTGTTTAATACACAAACAAACGGAAACAATAATAAATGTAAACGTTTATAGAAACGACTACGCTTCTACGCTTTCCTATTCTATTCCATTTTCCTTCCACAGTTTAAATCTGTTCGCCGATTCAAAAAATATTTGTGACCCGTAATCGCGAGCTTGTTCTCTTGTCCTCTTATCTCATTTCTCTAAAGAAACAATGGAACAGAAAGCGTTCGATTAGAGGCCAATAATACAACGTATCGTCTATCTGGCCATTTTCCTTTCCCAGATACGTTTCCTTTTTTCTTTCTCCTCCTTTCATTTATTTATTCATTTATTCCATCTCTTTTCTCAAAGAGAAATTTCGATCAACCCACTGGCAACACGTTTCACAAGCTGGATCGAGCCAGCGTTTAAGACTATTATCCTAAAACGTTTTATCAATTATCGCTTATATAAATACGAGAAGGTCGACTTTTGTGCTAAGTATCTGTCCGGAGCCTGATAAAGACTAATGAATCACCTGTTAAGCAGTCTTTGACAGGCTTCAACCGAGCGTAATTCATTTTTCTATCCAAGTTCTTTCTCTTCCTCTGTTTTTTTCTTTTTTCTTTTCTTTTCGTGGAACCCACTATCGCGAATATTTCCATGAAATCCCTTCCGATTCTGAAAGCAATTCGATTAGGAAATGTCAAGGAACTGTCCAAAGAAGCTGAAACGCCACCGACCAAAAATGGGCGTGATCTAATAATACCAAGAGGTTTCGTACCTATCGATCTGGAAGGTAATATTCGTGAATAATGAATTTTCTATTTTTTTTCTATTTTTTTTTCTATTTTTTTTCTTTTTTTTTCTTTTTCTTTTTCTTATATTGGCTTGTGGTAAAATATTGTCCTCAAATATTGGTTTTTAATCTTCGATCAATGTACACGACGATTTATATTAAAGGATTGGTACAATTTTAGACTTCCGTTTTGGCAAATTATTCTTGGAGAATTATGTCACTGGGTTAGTAGATTACCAGCTTCTCATGAACGAGAAGCAACCGGCGAAGCTTGAGCACGTGATTTATAGTTTTACGAGAGAATCGATAGGGGCTCGATCGATGCGGTCTCGGGCTATTTTAGGTACATTTACCCTTTTCATTCTTCCCTCTGTAGAGAGGTTTCCATTAGAGGAGGGACCTTGAAATTGTAGCGCAAACATAGATGACAAATCGAAGAAATTCTCTTTCCTCGTTCAATTACGACGAACCTTACAAGGTAGACCGAGACCAATAAGATCGAAATAAGAATTCAATCGGAAGAAAGACTTTTAAGTTTGAAAGAAAATGTTTATCGACCAGTGTACGCGGAAAAACACTGCTCGACATAAGATACAGCAACTATTGAAATTTCTAGAAAATACTAAGCTTCTCCACGAACTTTAATTCTATAAAAATATTTTTTTACAGACAGTGACTCGCTAATAATTCAACTTAATGGTTGACGCGACTTAAAATAAACGATTACAAAAAAAAAAATATATTTTATTTATCGAGTCTCAGGATACTGCGTGGATAAAAACGGTGAAAACTGTAAGAACAGAAATGAAGTAGTATCTGATGACACAGATCAGTCTCGTACATGTAATCTCTCGAGTAATTCCACTTGAACCGTCTGTTTCATTCAATAAAGTGGCGAACAGTGGCAAATATTTAGAAAGATAAAAAAGATGTTTCGAAACTACGGGGAATGAAAGATACCGATTAAAGAAAAAAAAAAAATGTTTTTTAATAATAAAAAAACGAAATCAGTAGAATAATACGTTGAAACGTTTTTTTTTTTTATATATATCGTTATTGAATTTACGTATCTTTTAGCGTTTTTATTTGAAACGTCGCAAAATTTTCTTCTGAAACTATCGAACGATCGATTGTTCTTTTGACTCCGTGCGGACCTTCACCTACAAGGTGTGGCCGTTGCTTTAAGGTTATCTTATCAGGAAGGAAATTCGAAACGGATATTATTAGCTAGCACGCGACGAGTGTTTAATCGTCATTGTATTTATCATCTACAATTGCTACTGAATCGCTTTCGTGTATTTGCCGTGCAATAACCGAGCCAAGTGTGCGGTAATGATTTTCTATTTTCTTGTTGCTTTGATACAGGAAATATAAGTAACAAGTAAAAAGAAAAAATTTTAAATAATAGCCCTTTAATATCCTATAATATCCATAAAAATAAAAAAAATAAAAAATATCGCGTTTTAAGTTCTTAACACAAAATATTTTCTTCGTATATTTTTTTAAATAAATACTATGAGGTCATTTTTATCTATTTTTTCTATTTTTTTTTTTTCTTAAAAAGAAAATGGGAATAATATTCTTCCTCCTCTCGGTCTTATATTTGTTAAGTAAAGTGTCCAAAAATAATTTAAAAAAAATACCGCGTTTTAAGTTCTTAACACAAAATATTTTCTTCGTATATATTTTTTTAAATAAATACTATGAGATAATTTTTATCTATTTTTTCTATTTTCTTTTCCTTGAAAAGAAAGTGGGAATAATATTCTTCCTCCTCTCGCTGTTACATTTATTACGTAAAGTGTCCAAGTGACTAGTAAAATACCAAAACAAGAACAGTATATATTTTTCACAAGAATAATTTCCTCGAAACGATGAAACATCTTCGTTCCAATAACGAATGAAAAGTTTAATTTAATTAAAAAATTTATCAATCATCTTTCCATGGTCCTTTTTATCAACCTTTGAAAAGCTAATAAAATTTTTAATATGAAACGGGAATCTGGTTTATCGCGATAAAGAGATTAGGTCACGGGAATACTTTTTGGCCAATGCACAGGAATGTCTATACGCACAGGATGATTCAGGAGCAGCTAAGGCGGGTGATCGAGGGGAGTCACCATGACGACCGCCATGGTCGATTCCAACGTCTCTCTTCCTGTCGAAAGAAAATCTACAAGTAGGATTCTGCACTGTCGCGATACATTTGCCAATTAATCAACAACCTGTAGTTTCTTTGAAAACTCATTGTTCCTCGTACACGCGAAATCTGATCGATTTATTCGCTCACCGATAGCGGACAATATGGCCGACTGTAAATTGTTGAACGAGCAAACTCTAACCTGCAATATTATCGTCGCATAAATATTGTAGTGTTAATATTTGCGTTATTAATCTGTTGCTATCGTACACGTGTTGCAATGTATTTTGTCAAGCGTTGCTTTCTGTTAGCGATAGGCAAATATTATGACCCTATTTTTTTTTTTTTTTTTTTTTTTTTTTTTTTTTG
>SMSQ01018498.1:8015-24943 GCA_019453375.1 Ctenoplectra terminalis
GCCGGCCTCACCTCGTGGCTCCAGGAATTCGGTCGTTCTGAATTCATTCGACAACGACGAACGGGGGGATCGGGACGCGAAAAAAGGAAAAGCCAGTCGGATGAGCGGACGTAGACGTGTGGATGAACCGCTCGAGAGTTGAAGAGGGATTGGGGCAATGTGGTGGAGCTGAGCGGTTATTACGATGGAATAAGCAATTAGTTAAGTCGGCAATAAGCGCTTGGAAGAGATATTTATTGGAGTTCGTGTAGGAATTAAAATTTGTAGATGATCAGATACGAGTGTGATGGAGCATTTTGATTTGATATATTTATAGTATTTGTCTATACTGTTGTATAAACAGAGAGACGATTTTTATGTTGAATTCAAGAACCCCTGAACCTCTACTTGAAATTTTAAAACATTATTCTTGAATATTCTAGGATGGACATGGAGTTGTTAATATGTAATATGTAAATTTTTTCGGGGGTACGACTGTTCTGCAGACCATGCGACTTGCGTATACGAAGGTCTGTTTTGGGAAGCTTCTCGCGAAAGAACTTGATTATCGCGGATATATTATGTTAAAAGATAATTCTAGTGAATATGAATCACGATTACGAGATATCTCGTAGTTCGTTTCTCTCGATTACATAAAATCGACAAGTAATTGTAAATGGAAAGTTACGTTTAAAAACGACCACTTTAAAATTGAAATCAAGATCCATATTTACTGTAGATATAAATATTTCGTAAAAGCGTGCGAGTAAAAATTTTATTCGAGTCTTATTAGATGCTTCATCCCATAAGATTATCGAAAGAGTTGCTGGTCTTCGGTGTGTATAATATATTAATATATTGAGCGAAGTCGATGCTAGTTTTATATATTTTTATACAATATTTAGACGATATTACATATTTCATATAATATATTTATTATACGCAGAGTATTTATTTTTTTAGAATCCATATTACTTAGTTAATTTCCTTGATAATGAAACTGTTCCAATAGCTTCTCGCGAAGGACTGGATTATCGGGGATATATTATGTTAAAAGATAATTCTAGTGAATATGAATCACGATCACGAGATATTTCGTATTTCGTTTCTTTCAATTCGTAAAAGTAACAAGTAATTGTAAATGAGAAGCTATGAAAAACGATCGCTTCATCTGAAAATTGAAATCAAGGTCCATATTTACCGTAAGTATAAATATTTCGTAAAAGCATGCGAGTAAAAATTTGATTCGAGTCTTATTAGAGGCTCCATCCCATAAGATTTTCAAAAAAGTTGCTGGTCTTCGGTGTGTATAATATATTAATATATTGAGCGAAGTCGATGCTAGTTTTATATATTTTTATACAATATTTAGACGATATTACATATTTCATATAATATATTTATTATACGCAGAGTGTTTATTTTTTTAAAATCCATATCACTTAGTTAATTTCCTTGATAACGAAACTGTTCCAATAAATTATTATTCAATATACTGTGATTAATTTCCAAAATAAAAATTAGAGAACTGAACAAACCAAACTATGTGCAATCTACAATCCATAATTTTATGCAATACATGTTAATGATTTCAAGCTATAACAACCCTAAAGAGATCCCCAAAAATGTAGTACCTGCACCTACTAAACTACAACATGCCCTTAGAAACAGCATTGGACGGGTGTTCTTCCACGTATTTCTCTTACCAGATATTTTCCTTTCCGAAAAATACCGAATATACCTCTTAAGAAACACCCTGTACCCTTCACACATAGCCCCATGCACCGCAACCACATCCCTGTGTACGTGTGTGCAGCTGCAAGGAAAAAGAAAGACAGACATTACGTTCGATTCGAACTCGTCAAAGTGCCAAATCCCCGCGGGTACAGAAGCTGAGGGAAGAGAGAAAGAAAGAATCGTGTGTGCCACGGTCCCGTAGATTCGATCAATGGGAACAACGCGACGTCGGTTCGCCGCTTCATCGACGACGCGATCGAGCTTCGTTTCTCATCCTCTCTGAACCCACCCTTCCTCGTTCTATCTTGTTTCTTCGTGCCTTCTATCCTCTTTTTCCCCATCGACCGCCCATCCTCTCGGTCTCTCAAACTGTCAATCTTCTAGCAACGATCTAGAAAAGGCTTCCTTTGAAAGGTACGCGCTCGTCGAAGCACTTGAAAACGACGTACGAGCCATTACATATGTACGTACGTGTCGTCTAGTTAGCCACTGATGCACTCGATAGGGTTCGGAGTAACCGAAATTCCAAGGGTCAGCGAGGAAACTATAAATGCGTCGGTGCGCACGCTGGTTGGTGTTTAATTTAAACACCCTTTATAACACTTGAGTTGCTCCTTCTTGAGGATGAATAGGATGGCCTGGACCGGAGATAGGTTGGGTCATCGCTGGATCTCAGTTAGATCTAGTTTGATAAATTATTCGTCGGTTACTGGTTGCACGAACGAATTATTCAACTTAGAGTTACATGGTATTAAGTGCACGGGATAATTTATGTAGCTGGATTAATTTTAGTAACTCGGTGTGTCCGTTAGTTTTAGTGAAAACGGTGTTATTTAAATTGTCGCGGTGCGTAGTGTGGGAGATTAATTTTTAGAGAATTTTTAAACCGCGCGAAATAAATATAATTTTTAAATACGTTTACTGTATTAGTTAATATTGGTTTTAAAAAAGCCATAATAACGGCTGATGTAAACGTTATTAATTTTCTGTCAATTGTTTGGAATATATACGGTAGTTCTGTGAACTCTGTCCGTAGTAAAACAGATAAATTGACGCAGAGAATAATTATTTAACACTAGATTTACGGAACCGGTCGAATTGGCGGATTTCAAGTTTCGCGTTTAAATGTGACAAGCATGAGTGCGGAAAATGCATCCTTGAAATAGAACTTAATACAAAAAATGTGCTAAATGAACCTCTAACAAAAATCCATGAATTTTAAATTAAATGAACTGATGTTGTTGCAAAAAAATCACATTTGAATGTATTCATTAAAAGTACATTTCAATCGATGCCCTCTTATTTGTAAACAATATTACAATGTAGAATTGATCAATTATCTATTGCTGCACATAACTTTACAAAATCCACCTTTTCCTTTAAAATGTTGCACAGGCGACAATAAATTTTTCTTTACTCTGCCAGTAACTTACATTTGTGCCATACAATAACAACAAAATAATTTTTTTTAACACTCTACTCAACCTATATTAACTGTTGAACCCACCCACTTCGAACGAACCAAATTTTATTTCTGACAGCCAATTTAACAAGTAAACCAACAATTAGCTATTCAGTTTCAAGGTATTATGCGATAAAACAATTTTCTTTTACGGAAAAAATATTTATTATACAATTATATAATCATAACGATGAACTTCTTTTACAATCAACACTAGAACTACCAAACTGATAAAAATAACTTATTTACAATTTTTCATATAAAGTTCTAAAAATCTACAATGTTGCACTTCTAAGAATTCTTTGGGTTTCTCTATAACGAATATGAATAAACATTTATTTCCCCTGGATATTATATTCTTTTACCTATTATTTATAATTCCTCGATAGAAATAGTTACACTTAAATCGTCGACAATTGTACTGTCAATACATTACATATTCTCCCAAAAAAAAAAGAAAAAAAGGAAAAATAAATAAAACAGAAGTGTACTATCAATCTATTTGTGAACCATCCTGTACACACATTTGGACAACTCTAAACGCGGCCAACCAAAGAAGTGTCATCGTTAGAAACAGGGACACAGAGAAGACAAAGACGAGGCGACGAACGTGAAAAAGGAAGAAGCCGGCGGACGAAAAGAGACAAAAGTCGGACGATCTTCGAATTCTGTTCTCGATTCAACTCGCAGAGGAATAGAAGAAGGAACGCTGAAGGTCTGTCGCAGCGAATCGTGTGTCATCAAGTCCAACTCGCTCGATTCACGACCCTATCACCAAGCTTTTCGTAGCTACGAAAGAACACAGGCCAGAGAACCCTTTGACCGGTCTTTCCTTCTTCGAAAATTACGAACTACTATTTTCCCATCCAGTCTCTCGTGCTCCTGGCCCCTCTTCTTTTCCTTTCTCTCCCCCCCAGGTACCGTATCCACCCTTTTATTATCATTCGTCTTCTTTCCCGGTGGCAACGCGCACGTTATTTCACCCTCTAGCAGCCCCCACGAGTTCGTTATTGTTTCGCCGGCTGGTTGGACGATATCACGTGCAAAACGTAATTCTTTTTCTCCTCGAGCGAGAGAAGTTAGCGCTGCGCCGTTTATGCCGTTTATTTATGTATCTGTTCGTCGATTTAGGAATTGAAATGTACCGAGCAAGGGAACTCGACGTTCATGAATATCGCATTCACGATTCACGAGCGAAACTACGAGACTGTTACGAAGAAGCTGCATCGATTATTTAAGCTTATTTTCCGCCGTGGGTGGGACCAAGTTCAAGGATCGTCAATACGGATCATTTTTGTGTCGATGTCGGTTACGATCACGCAAACACATTCTCTGCCTGTATTATTGTGGGAATGGTAAGACTGAGGTGAGAATGTTTAGTCTGGAGTGATAGAGGTGTGAATAAAGAGTGTTTGGGACAGTGTGATCGAAGTGCGAGAGACGAGTGTTTGGGCCGAGCGATGGACGCGCGAGAAAAGAGTATTTGGGCCGAGCGATAGACGTGCGAGATGCAAATTGGTTAAAGTACAGATTTAGTCGTTGAAGAAGAGAATTTTCTTGTTAGGAATCGTTTGCAACGATTTAAGTGTTTAGTATTCAAGTAGCGAATCATTTAGCATTTATTGTTGCATGACAGCTAATTACACACACGTGCACCATCGCTGTGTCGCGAATATAAACAGAAATCGAATAACAGTTAGAAGTCCCATAGCTATCGTACGTGCTGTAACGTAACTTGTTGCTTCTGAAATTTAGGTAGGCTTCGAAAAGCTTCCATAATCACAGCCAAGCATGCGTTATACACGTTAACTTGGATTTAATCGCTACCCTTGAGTACCCAGGCGAAATCACAACCCTTGGAATCAAGAGTAAAATTCTCGGTTAATGTTTGGAGTACGCAACCTGCAATTCCAAGAGTTCGCAACTTGTTGGTCCCTGAAAATAAATTCTTGGATGATTAAAATTTATTCAAGGATTAATTTCTTTAATAGTCCAAAATCACTTTGATATATTACATTTTACTTAAAAGAATAATTTAACGTGGTATGTAATGTATCTAAGTCTCTCATATTTATCAATGTAACAAAAAATATTTTTGTTCGTGGAATAAAATTTCTTTTCCTCTTAAGTATTTATTTCATTATTATTTTAATTATATCACGTGCATTTTGTGAATCTTTGTGTCTTCAAATTCTCCATAAATGCATAAAAATCAGTCTACTTATCCATCGATGGTTCGTTAGATATAAAACGTGTTAGTGATATTTTAGTGATAAAATAGACTTTTATAATTATATTTATAAGATATTTATAATTAGATTTTTATGCATTTATGGAAAATTTGAAGACTCAAAGATTCACGGAATGCACGTGATATAATTAAAATAATAATTATATAAATAAATCTAAAATGTAGTACTGATTATAATATTTGGCGAATAAAATAACTGTCTATGTTAAATAATTGTCTACAATAATATGAATTTTCATAAACATCGTCAATTAATAAGAAATAATTTCTAGCTTTGTTTTAATTAATATTTTTATACACACCAACTATGGTGTCCATGTTAAATAATTGTCTACAGTAACATGAATTTTCATAAACATTGGCAATTAATAAGAAATAAGAAATAATTTCTAACTTTGTTTTAATTAATATTTTCATACACACCAACCACAATTTCATTCTCAACATTAATCGTACCATATTAAAATTCTTTGGTTCAATTATTCTCATTTTCCTTTCATAATTGATACACCTGATAATCTTCATTCAACCTTATATTTAACAAATTACGCGAACCGATCTACTCGCACGAATTTACAACACGGATACCGTGGCTGCAGCATCTCAACATTGTACAACAGAATTTGAAGAAGCATTACAACTTCAGTATCGACACCAAAACACAGCCACTGTACCGTGATATCGGAGTACTGGAACGAATCTATTGAGTTGTGTACCCGAAAATGTAGCCGTGTTGAACGACACGCTGTCATGCGATGAAATACAGTTGTTTGTTAAATAACTATAACCAGCTGTGTGTTTATTCGCCTGTGCGCTTGGTTTCAGCTTTATAGAAGTACGTACACAAAGTGTAATGAAATGTAAAATTTAATGTACCACGTATATTCGGTTATTCGAAGACGAATCGCGTGTTATAAATATTTAACAGCAAAGGTGAAACTACAGGGTTCCTTCTTTTTAACATTTTCAAACCTCTGACACGTTACATCACATCTGCAACTTAACATCGTGCAGATGTTTGGCGAGCGACAAATTAATCGTGCGTAGGTTTCGATATTCGATATTTCCTTGGATAAGAAGGAAATTTTTAGGCTACGTATTTTACACCAATTGTAAGCAATAAACACGAAGATATTTCTTTAGCTTATGTAAGAGTCGCCAATACCTGCGACGGGACGGCCCCAGTGGATGGGCCTATTGAGTGGTGATGCGAATGGATTTATGGTTGCGAGTGAGACTGTTTAGCCGCGTAATTAGACCATAAAGCGGCAGCAAGTCCCAAACATCTGCAAGCCAGCACATTTACAGCTAGTCGAATTCTATAGCCTGCCTTACGACCCTGAGTCGGTCCGAAACAGTAATATGTTTATGAAGCAAACCAGCTAGCGGGTTTCTTTTCGATATTTAGGCCGCAGTATTGCTTGACCTTAACATTTATTTTTTCGTTTTTATGGCTACATGTGCCGTTAGAGCTAAAATGCTTCACAAACTTATTCCCGGCTCAGGTCAGTGTTGGAAATATGCGGAAATTCCATTGACGTCACTCGGGGTACCCCTTGTACCTGTGGGCGAGCTGCAAGTTGGGGGTGATCTTCCTTCTTTTTTTGGCCAATCAGTTTCATGAAGTCACCTCCAACTCGCCGTCTAACGTACGACAACCAATCCGCATATTTCACCCCCGTTCAACACCCCACACCACCTAATTTTCGCATCTACGACACCGACTGGTGCGAACAGTCAGAACACGAAAGAACAGAACACGCGTCGCATCAATCTCGAACAATACAACAAGCTTCGCATAACATTTAACATTTAACTGCACATTCATCTTTTAAAATCAATTAATCATCTCTATATTCTTAACGAATATAGAGAACACACGACTTTTGCGACGTCGATAAGTTTCGGTCGGAGCTTTACAACCTCCGGTGACGCGATTCTCTGCCAATCCGTCGCGACGCGAATTCGTGGCTTAACAAAGACTGAACCGGATATGTTTGGAAAAGTGTGACCGTGGACGAGTTTCGGGTGGTCGAAAGAGTGTTAGCGAAGAATGTCTGAGTTATGTCTAGGATATGTTTGGGACTGAGAAACTGGGCCGTGAGAACGAAGTCTACGTGACTGCGCGATTGGAAGGAACGGATGCGAAAATTTTGGGTGCAAGTGAAAAGGGATGTGTGTGGGAAAAAGATGGAGCGATTGAGGGATGTATACTTAACACATTGAAGACCAGCAACTTTTTTGAAAATCTTATCATGGGATGAAGTTACACTCGAATCAAATTTTTACTTGCACGCTTCTACGAAATGTTCATAGACGAAGCGGTTATTTTTAAACGTAACTTCCCATTTACAAATTACTTTTCACTTGTATGAGTTGAAAGAAACGAAATACGAGATATCTCGTCATCGGTCCTCAATGTGTTAAGTGAGTGAATGTTCGGGGCGCGAGGATTTTTTTGTAAGAGTGTCGCGAGGAAAGAGAGTAGCGAGGCATACCAGTGTATTGATAATAATATTGAACTTAAGTAAATTTATAACAAACCAAGTAATCCCACGTGCCAGTGTTCGATCATTCCTGATAAACCTTCCGAAAAGTGTCAGTGTCTTCCGATTCCGTTCTTCTCTCCCTTTCTCTCTCTCTCTCTCTTACCCTTACGCTTAGAGCGGTATCCAATATATCTGAACGTACAACATTACGATTCTTTTCAGTCAGTACCGCGCACTTGGTCTCTTGTGTTATACCGTATCGTCAATTAACTTTTGTTATCAGTTTTTCTGGCTAGAAGGAGTGGCTGGCGCTGTTCAAACACAAAAGCCGTCGCCAAGGAAAAACAAATACGAGTCGGTGGAAGGCAGCACGCCAATATTGGCTTTTGATATTTAGAGGGACACAACAATGTCTGCGGACATCTCTGGCCAGGAATTTATTACTCGTGAAGGTCCCCTCTCTCTCTCTCTTTCTCTCAAAGGTCTTGGAAACAATTGATTAATTTAATTACCTCGAAGTGGCCACTTTTAAGGCTCAATCGAACGGGTATCATCGATATTTAAATCAGCCTCGTAGTCCACTTGCTCTCTGTTTTCTATGCCCCTGTATCGCTTTGTCGTTTGCTTATTGATCGGCCCGATGCATTTGTAATTCAAGAACGCGACACTTAAGTATCGAATATTGATATTGCATGTTGCTTGTAAATTATAAGCGACTAGTGATATTACTTGGATGAAATTTATATGGTTTCGAAGACCCCCAGGAAGCCGAAACAAAAGTTTTACGCTGCGGAAAGTTTCGGAGAAACCCTATAGGCGGTACTTTAATGTGGATAGAGATAATTGATTTATGGGACGAAATTTGCGAGAACCTGTGTTTTTTTTTTTTTTTCTTTCTTTCTTTTTCGAGAATCTATGAATGGTATTTCAAGGTGTCGCGCGAGATATTTATTGAATTTTGTAAAGGAATAAAAGAGGATTTGTTTCTGTTATTTTTTCATGTAGAATTTAGTGCTGTATTTTATTCGATGGTTGTATCGAGGTAATACGAAAGTTCAAAGTTGAATGATTTAGAAAAATTTATTCAATTTATAAATTAACTTGAGGGATAGTAACTGAAACCTAGCTTTTAAATAAGTGAATTAAAATTAGAATCGTGTCTGGGAATTTTATTAAAAAAGTTAATTATTAAAATCTATTATTAACAATAACTGATTTGTAGAATTTTTATTATAACGTGTGGTATTAATTGTTTACACTATTTTAGTCGCTGGATATAAATTGGATTGGATACATTGGGATTGGATTTAAGATTGAATTAAAGAAACGTGATATTACAGATAGGAAATTTAAAAAATATTATTTAAACGAACCTTGGGAGAAAGTTACATCAGATAAGAAAATTTGTAATTCGATCAGTGCCAAGAAGATTGCAAGTAATTAATTACGTTCGTTCTGTTTATAGGGTCTTGGAAATAATTAGAAGTAAACGTTTATTCAACGTCTTTGATAGAACTACTCTGACACAATATTACCTTTCAGTTGTATTCATCTTTGAAATTAGTTGTTTCTTTACTAAACAAATTCAAATGGAATGCAATTACATCGTGTTTATCATTAGAACAGCAAACACAATGCAAAATAGGTGTGCTTATGCAAACTAAACGTTACTGTCTAAAAGTAACATGTACGAAATTTTATAAAAACAAGGCGATGCAGATGGATAGAAATAAATTAAAAAATAAGAAATAAAAAAAAAGAAAAATAGAGAACACTCTGACTTAATATTATTGCAATATAATTTCTTATTTAATAGTCAAACCTAAAAATATCGCAGATCAGATAACAAATGTTTAAATGCATTTAAAATTCCACAAAAAAAAAGAGAAAAATGGGGAACACTCTGATTTATCAAAGCTCGTGTATTTCATTAAGTTGATGCAAAATTGGTTAAAGTAATCGCCAGATTGTACAGGAATTAAAAGGTGCTTCGAGCGATCCCGGATTATCACATAAAGAAGGTGGAAGCAGTAGTTGTTCCTTTAATCCTTTAATGGCAAGAGAGCAGATATGGAAGTATACTTGAGAACATACCAGTGCTTGTGTCGCTCAAGTCGTTCCACTGCTTATGATTAGTTCAAAGCTGGAGTTAGTCTAATTTCAAATTATTTTCGATCTCTAAACAAATGAATAACGCCTATTAAAAGTATATAGATCCGAGAAGTAGACCAGAGTTCGACTTATTAATAAACAAATATTAATAATAGCTTCACAATATAATACGTACATTATTTTTAACTCTCATCTAAATAATAAATACTAAATATAATAGATCTAATAAAATACTACATGCTTGTAGGACTACCTAATATTCAATATTTAATTAACTTATGATCTCACGCGCCTAATAAAATACTAAATATTTATAGAACTATCCAATATTTAATACTTAATTACCCACATATTTATACAGTTCGAATCCTCTGCACTCCACCGGCGTCACTGTATAACATTTTTCAGAAGATTCAATTTAAATTTCACGTTTTCATCAATTCAATCTCCTTCTTATTTCAAATCAAAGCAAATTAACCAAATAAATAACATCTATAATCTCTTTTTCTTCCCAAAACAACACTTCAAGGTCCCACAACAACTCTACGAAACTTAAAGAAGTTTAGACAGCGGAAAGTTTTAATAAATTAAAAAAAACATTAGATAAAAAAGTCTAAGTAGCGCAAGTTAAAAAATTGTTCCACGAAAATTTCACGAAATTTCAATTTCAAATCAAAGCAAATTAACCAAATAAATAACATCTATAATTTCTTTTTCTTCCGAAAAGCAACACTTCAAGATCCCACAACAACTCTATGAAACTTAAAGAAGTTTAGACACCTGAAGGCTTTAATAAATAAAAAAAAAAACATTAGTGTAGGTTCGGTAGCCTCGTTTGTTGTTTGGCGACGGGTCCAGGCGGCCCGAACGACGCCATAGCGTTGGAAAGACATACATGGTAGTCGAGCTGACGAGTTCGAGAAGCGTCGATCATCGTCAGTTCTCGTCGAAACATAGAGGAGCGTGCCACGAGGCGTCTGTATAATATTTCTGTCTCGTCTCTTATTTCTTCGTTATTAAATATATTCACTTTTTAACATACCGGGAGGTGTTTTGTCATTTCTGTGATCCGTATGATCCTACATTACATAAAAAAGTATAAGTAGCGCAAGTTAAAAAATTGTTCCACGAAAATTCCACGAAATTTAAATTTCAAATCAAAGCAAATTAACCAAATAAATAACATCTATAATTTCTTTTTCTTCCCAAATCAACACTTCAAGATCCCACAACAACTCTACGAAACTTAAAAAAGTTTAGACAGCGGAAAGCTTTAATAAATAAAACAAAAAAAAAAACATTAGATAAAAAAGTATAAGTAACGCGAGTTAAAAAATTGTTCCGCGAAAAAAGAAGCAAGTAGAACAAGCCGAAGGAACAGCCTCGCTTGTCCTCGGCCTCGAGGCCGTTAGAGGGATCACCTTTCCACGGGGGTGCAAGCCCGAGAAGCCCGTGCTAGGTGCACGTAGCAGGTGGCTATAGCATCTTCGAAGGGGTGAGAGTTCACTGTTCAGTCTTGCACCGGCCCATTGTGGGAGCAACGAACCGGCCAACCGGGGGCAAAGACGCCAGGCGCCTACTTGCTGCCACGATCTCACCAATCATTTGCGCATTCAAGCAGCTACACGGGAACCCAGTGGTTCTCCGGCCTCTCTCGCATGACCGACCTAATTCACCCACCGGTGGATCCGACGATATTATTATTTCGGGACCGTCGCCGGAACATCGGATCAACGCTTCGGGGAATGTATTCATAGGCTTGGTTTCCTCTTGCGTTGAAAGACCCTTCCGCGAGGGTTGGAGGATTGAAGAATGCTGCATGGATGTTAGAATCTGCGAGATCCTTGAGGCGTTCAGTGTCCAAAACTGTCCTAGGATAAGACGAGGCAATTTCGAACGCGCAGTAAATCCGAATGACACCATGTTTCCATGTTTCCACCCTCCATCTCCCGCATAACGATGCGTGCACCGTGCAGGACCGATCTGATTGGTACGCGTAGGAACAGTTCTCTGTTAACCACTTGCGCTGGCAGCTGATTCACAGTTAGGAGTATCAAAATGATAATTTAACTTCGTTTATTAATAATCTTGTGCAGTGTGGTGTATTTAACCCTTTCGATACGAGCGCTCTGTCCGCCGTGACACTCCCGCTGTACGAGGCGCCGCTCTGCAAATGTACACATAGCGCATGGTCAGTCCTCTTTTATATGAAGATTTTTCTAGGCGTTAAATAGGAACTCTGTTTAATAAAACAATGTTTCTTCTAACAAGCGTCGTTTATAGCTTTAATATTAAAAGATATTTATATAAAATTTTATTAATTGCATAAGTAACACCGGGTCATCGGATGAATGCCGGATATATCCGGCGCTCGTACACACAGGTCATTAGATGGATGCCGGATATATCCGGCGTTCGTACCGAATGGGTTAACTGTACTTCGTCAAACGATCACAGTCGACGTGCTCTGTGCACGTTATTTTTATTTCGGCGACAGCAACCTACCGATGTGTACAACACGTCGTTCGCGACTTTGAAATATGAATATTTCGACGTGCGTGGCACGTCTTTCCAGCGCAAATGGTTAACTAAAACACGCAACGGCGCCGAGTCCGATTCGGTAAGTATATATTTATCGATCGATGGAAACGTTCGGTAATCGACTATCCGGTACGATGTTCGAATAGCGAGTCTCCGGTAGTTTTTTCCAAATTTTGGTGTTGCCGAGAGCCAAGGCCCTGTTGTAAAACAGTCGTCGGAGCTCGAGCGTAACTCGTGCTGGATATTTCATTCCAAAGGGTTCGTATTTAATAAATTAGATTTAAAAGCTGTACCGAATTTTCCTTAATTTTAATGTTTTTAATAACCAATGATACATACAGATTTATAAATTCGTATTAAATTTGGTTTTAATACGAAAGAAAGGAATGTAGTGAAGTGGATCGTCGAGTCCAGCTCGACACAGGAGTGCGAAGAGTTAAAATATTTTATAGGATTTAATATAATTTTTGATTGTTTTACAACTCGGTGAAATTTCCTGGCTATTGTTTGCAATCGTGTTGAGTACACGAAGCGTTTAATTTAAAAGTGGTTCGAGTCAATTTTTTTGCCTATTCGGTTTAATACAGCTGTATTGGATAGAACGATCATGCGTTTTAATTTTTAGCGGGGAAACAGGGAAATGAAACGAATTATTTATTTCCCAAGAAGTATCGTTCGTTACCTTTTTATCGCGCCGTTCCATAAATCTTACGATAAATATATTCTTTTACGTTATATAAAAATTGTGACGAACAGCAGAGGGCAAAAGTGAAGATTCCAGAAGCGTCCATATTTTATCGGTATCAAACAACCGAATCATTTTTAATAGCATTATTCTGGCAATTTTCACACGTTAATACTAACGTGTGTCCATGTTATCTCAGTAATTCTGTTATTATGACGTTTTATCCATAATACATGCGGTGCATCACCGGTTTATGCATATTTACTCATAAAATTATTACGTAATATTAATACGTTGACACTTATGGAACTAATTAATAGCATTACCGATGCATTACAAGGTAATGAATAGGTAATGAGTGTGTTATTTATTTTATTTCACAGCAATAAAACGTTTAATAATACAACTAGCATTACGCAAAATGTAGACATTTTGTTTCACGTATTTTATACCGTAAATAAATCACAGATAAACATATCTGCATTTAACAATACCGGCTTACAATAATAATTCATCTTAATTACCATTGAAACAGAAAATATGGAAAATTAAAAAAAAAAAAAAAAAAAAAGACACCATTCTTCTTCGCGACGATTAAATACACTCGCTACGACTGTGAAAGAGTTATAACGCTTCATCAGATACCACGCAAAAATATTACACATTTATAACGACTTATTCAAGAAATCTCTGCATAAAAAGCTTTCAGTCTACGTTTTACGTTAATTTTTTTTCTTTCATTTTCTTCACATTTAGAACCACCTTCTTTCGAAACACCCTGTACATCTCCGGAACATACCTCCGCTACCTAATTAAGTTTCATTTCGTTTGAAAAGCTTCCAGAAAGAACTCGCGGAAACTCTTCTGTTGCATCCATTAGAAAGAATACGGTACTTACGGCGGCCTCGACGTGAAAACGTTCGAGAAAATCTCGCCGAGTATCTTCCATCACACCGTTTGAGGATTCTATAACGATAATTTTGAAAGGGCTCGAATAAGCAGGAAAAATTCCTGCGATTGCGTGTGAATTCTCGGAAAATTGCTACGTCCTTCCTGAAACGGTGTATCTCAGTGCCTGGTTAACCGCTTTCAGAAAAATAAACGATACGAGGGGTCGGACTGAGCTAAGCGCGGCAGAAAAAACTTCAAGTGGGCGGGAAATATAAAACGTTAAATACAGCCAGGTAGGAGAGAGAAGGCGGGAACGTTTTGCTCGCATAATGATCTCTTCATTTTTCACATTCGTTCGCGCCTGTAACGCGAGAAACTCGCGTGAAACAGCAACGATCTGTCCAGAACCGCGTTCCTTGCACGACAACTGCCATCGAGGTTTCGCATTTACGTTCGCGTTACAATAAGTTTCTTAATTCTTTCACCGACGACGCGGCGCGAAACGGAAAAACGCTCGTTCGTTTTCTTCGCTTCTCTCCTTCGTCTTTTTTTGTTTTCTTTTTTTCTCTACCGTTCTTCTTTCTCTTTCTCTTTTTTTTTTCTTGTTTTTTTTTTTCGTTTACAATTCTTCACGGTGACGCTACAATGCATACAGGTGAAGTAAATCCATGTCAGTTTTCACGCTGTGCATAGCGACCGCGTAAATGAAAGTAGGGCAAGATGACGAACGAGGCATGATGACGAATTGCAATCTTTTCCTGTACAGGGCCGAGCTAACCGGGCCACGATTCGTCAAAATAGCATCGATAAAAAACCTATAGCAAGTGGAATTTTAACGCGTTAGAAAATCGTGGTAAGTAAACGGCTGAAACGAGGCACGTGTGTTTCGTCGGCGCGTTTTTCTTTCTTTTAACCCCTTGGCTTACCATTTCTTCGATCTTCGTGCATGTTAGCAATAGTTATTCGCGTCTTTGACACTCCGTCGAACGCAGAGTATCGAAATATTATATGTGTTTTGTATTTGCTAATTTTCAATTTTCTAAATTTAAATTACAGTTAAAGTTAAAATTGATCATAAAGCTTTATCATAAATATTGTGTCTTTTTATTGTATTTTAAACAGAATCGGCGCCACGAGTGTGACTCGTGGTTATAGGGCAAAGGGTTGACTCGTCATTGCTTGATATAATAATTTATTTTTATTTAGGTTCTTTGCACCTGAATGCATCGTTATATTTTTATGAACAAGAAATATATTATACTTACAATTGTAACTAAAATCGTTCTAGCTAGAATTAATTCTCTTTTATTAATCTTTAATTTCACGCGTGAAGAAATTTCTGAGAAAGAAAAGTCGCAGTTAACGTGTTAAAAGGAACTATCATTTTTGCTAATAAATTTCAGAAAGTCGAAGACAACTGTAATTATTTGTTTAGATACGAGCTTCGTTTTTATGGTTAATTTATTACCGTGAAAAATTAATATTGTTACACGTTGTTTCATTGGTATTATTATTAAGTGACAACGAAAGTTCATTTAAAAGGCATATTTTTAGTATTTTCATTTATTTTCTATGTGTCTGTATTGAAATATTACATGTATTTTGTATTTGCTAATTTTCAATCTTGTAAATTTAAATTACAGTTAAAGTTAAAATTGATCATAAAGCTTTATCATAAATATTGTGTCTTTTTATTGTATTTTAACCAGAATCGACGGGACGAGTGTGGTTATACAGCAAAGGGTTACGAGGAACAATGCTCCTGCTGGTCATCGGTCGCCTTTCTCGCTTTGTTAATGGTCGGTATCTTTCGTTAATAACTCGTTAACAGTGCAGAATTTTACATTTTAGCGAAGGAAGATGTTGTTTGAAATTATCCCTGGAACCCTTCATTTTCAAGTCCTTCGCAGTGTTTAGGACACCCTGTAGAGCAGAACGTCGATTATCTGGACGTCGGTTACTCCGAATAATCGATTTTCCGAATACAGGACCGGTCACCTATATATGTACTACATATTTAATCCGGCGTTACTAAGATAGAGTGTCGTAGAACTCAAAAATTTTTAACCCTCTATAGCCAGAATTTTGTCTGCTTAATAGAGAAAAAACTACGGTTGATTACAGTTTTACACTTTGATTTGAAAATTTTTAAACTAATAATTGCTATGGAAGGATTTCAAATTTAATAGTACAGTGATAGCTAAATAAAATTAATTTTTTAAAATGTAGATACATGAGTTTGTAATTTTTAAGTCACACGGTCCCATAGAGGGTTAATTAATTGTAACTTTGTATCAACGCGTGGCGACGAGTCGAATCTCGATTATACAGTGTCGGACAACCTATTTTTTTTATTTATAGTCTTAAAATATAATAGAATTATTTTTATAATAAAAGAAAAATAAAGAGTGGATATTAAAAGATAATTCCTACTAGTCAAGTTTAAAGGGATTAAATTACGAGCACGCTTACAGATCTTTCTATAGCAAGCGACAAAAGCACTCAATGACCACAAATGTCCACATTTGGCCACAAATGACCACAACATTCACACAGAATCCCACGATTACAATCGATGATTACAGCAATCGCCGAGCTCGAGGTATTTACACAGTAGCGATAGAAAAGCGGAGACGAGTCGTTCAAATTTAACCGAGCAGATACTAGTGGAATTTAACCGAGCACTGCTCCAGTCCAAATATAAACTCGAATTTATTTAGATCAGCCACGTATTTTATTTAACACGTTAAACGCCACGCCGATTTTGGTCGACTTTCCGTT
>SMSQ01018499.1:0-24450 GCA_019453375.1 Ctenoplectra terminalis
ACCAGTCGACCCCTTGGCCGTCCCTTTTACGACCAAGGGTGTTGTCTCCGCTCCGGCAACCATCCCCGCGAGACGAGGAGCAGAAGAGGAAGGAAGAACGGAAGGAAACGACCAAGCAACCAACCAAAAGGACACACGAGGGCCAGGATATCGTTTGCCAGGCTTCTTCCAGCAGCCAACGGTATTGATCCTGTTTGCCACGTGGCTTTAGTATTCGGCGCGCAAACTTTCGCGAAAACGTGTCCCGCATGCCTGCGGCGCCCCATAATTGTAGATTCAAAGGATATAATTCGAAAGAGAGACAGCGAGGAGAGGATGGTTGGAGATGGCTGGACCGAGGGTTAGCAACTCGCAGTCTCAACTCGAGGAACACGTCGCTTGATCCCCAGGGATTTATAGAGAGAAAGAGAGTGGCACGAAGGGGGTCCGGAAACCGGCGAATCCTCCAGCGCCCCGATGCGCCCTTGGCCTTCTAACGAAGTGAAAATTGCCCGTAATTTTTCCCCCGAACGACGTCCGATTTGATTCCGCCACCTTCGACCCGACCATCCTTCTTCTTCTTCTTTCTTCTTCTTTTTCCTTCTTTTTTCTTCCTTTTCCTTCCTTTTTCTTTTTTTTTTCTTCATCTTCGGTCTTCCTAGATGTTTGCTCGTATTTCCTGTCTTCGTTAGTCCGTTCTTTGGCTTCGGTCTTTTTATAGTTTCTCATAGACGTCGCTGCAGATGTCTTTTTCCACGAAGTGGAATAGGGACGCCTCTGATCAGACAGCTGTTCCACGACGACGTCCACTTTTCCGCTGGGTGAGGCTGATTCTTAATTCGCGCGTCGCCAAGGATACGCAGCTGGGGGCTTCCGAAGATCTTCCCTCTCCGATATCATGCCCGGAAAAGTGGGATTATTGGGCCGTAATTAACGTTCAAATTCTCTCTCTTGGCTCGGACTCGGAGGGTCTCGAGCGTGGACTTATTGGCTTATGCTTCGATAATGTACGCGGTAAACCGTGAGGAAACTGTGAGGAATTCGGAACTTCCTCGATTGGATTTTCTGTGTTCCTTTCTTGAGAGAGAGGGAGTCTGGTGGAATGGGATACTTTGTTCTTTCTTTTTTGGATTTATGCCGGTAGAAAGTAGCGTTGATTACAGAGAAAGGCTCCTTGTTCGTGTTCCGTGGAAATTATGGGTGAATGTTTAGATCATTTTTTAGATATAGGTAAATATTTTCGTTGGCTGCTGTGGGTGATGGGAGCGTCGTGTTGAATTCTGTTCGTGAGTCATTAGACATGAGCTAATTTAAAAAAAAGATAGTATACTTTATGTTTTTCCTGTAATTTTAATATTATTTTAGAATGTTCTGCTACATTTGTTTAAGCGCTTACGGAAATTAAAAAAAAGATTAAAGATTGTCTTGATAATAAAAAAAATTGTGTAGCGATTCATTTTTAAACCCCTTCGAACCACGCTATGAAAAAAAGAAAAAGAAAAAAATACTAAGAATACCTAAAACGATTAAACCATGCTTTTCATTTTGTATTCAAGCAAATTAGTAGCTGCGCGTACTTATTCTGCCAGTCCTCGCAAAGGAATATCAGCATATTCCGTTTGATAAATTCTACAACCGGTCGAGCGTTTATTAAAAGGGAAAACTTTCTTATAGTCGGAGACATATAATCACATGGGAAAGCAAGGAAATCCACATATGGTGATCCAGGTTTCGCAATGTATAAGGGAACACGTGCGACCAACGGTGTCCTGCGTTCTAAGCCTGATAAGGCCAGTCAGCTTCTTTTCAACGATAACGGAGTCTTTTGTGAAACAGGCGGCCCGACGCGGAAAAAGTGGAAAAACGACGCGATAGGAGCCGATCGCTTACTAAATAAGTAAAAAAAAAAAGAGGGAGGATCTGGGAAGTTGACGCGCATTGTTCTGCGAAAAATGGAGACGCGAGGGAGGCTCGATGGAACTTTTTTTAAGGGACTGGTATGCTTCTTTTTTCATTTCAATATTAATTAGCGTGAAATGTGCTGTTGGATTTTTAAATAATTTTTTTTTTTCAATCTATGAAACCTTTTATAGATATGAAAATATAAGGACATGTTTAAAATAGAGAATTATGAATTTTAAGATCGAAAGAAAAACGAAAATGAAGATATCAGAGCAGTTTAAATATATCTATTTAATTTTTTACGAATCTGGAAGTAAAAAAAAAATTATGAAGAATTCACGTTTTTTCACGTTTCGTATTTAATTAATAAAATAATCTAACGTCTCTCTAAACATGTATCACCAAATAATATTAATACAATAGTAATAATATATGGTATTAAAGTGGTATGTTCTAATGATCCACCCCATACGTACAACCCCTAATTAAGCCCATACCTAGCATACCAGGAAGCAATTAAACCACGTATTGTCTCCCTTCCACCGCTCGTGAAGTTTCCAACGGAAACAATCGAAACTATACAGCTGGTGTATAAATAACGAAAACATATAAAACGGAGAAAGTCTGTTCGGAATTTTATCCAGAATAATTCGAAGAAAAATATCGAGCAGAGTCATGCGTTACACGTACCATCTGCAACGCTCTGTTTATGGAACGCGAGAAATCTCGAGATCCTCCTTTTGCATCTGTAAATTTCGTTTAACTAAACCTGGGAAAATTCGATTTTGCTCGGAGCACTTTAACCAGAACTTACGTAACTTCCGTGCCGCGTAAGTTCGCGAAGCAATGCTGCCGGGTTATGGGGGGCTCGCCACGCTGCTCGCGTACTTTGTTTTCACAAGCGTTGCAGTTTACCAAATAGTATCTCAGACTGTTAATTTATTGTTGTGCATCAGGAAAGAGAAACGGTGTGGAAAATCTCTAAGCCGGTTGCGTCGTGAATTTCTGATGTCTCGTCGTGTGATAAATATTCAGCAAATATAGAAAATACTTGGTACGATGGAAAGTAGATAGAAAAAGATAGAAAAAGATAGGAAATATTTGGTACCATAGAAAATAGATAGAAAAAAATAGAAAAACATAGAGAATATTTGGTAAATTTTATTCTTCAAAATAAATAGATAGATCTTTATTTCGGTACTATTGCCAAAAATTAGGGATTTGATTATATTGCACTGACTAAACCATTTTAAATTTATTCTTCGAATGTTAATATAATATCTTATTATATTTTTCATATTGGGGAATTTTTATTTCTTACTTTGAGTTTATTAGAAAATTTTATTCAACGGTGTATATTTGTTCGGGAAAGTGAATATTGCTATCGAAGTGAAAAATGAATATTCCAAATTTGTAACAAGTGATGGAGCTCTGCAACGAAAAGGGTTGTCGAATCGAAAGAAAAGACACTCGAGACTTTTTCTCGGATTCCGCACGCTCGCGGATTGTCACAGATTCGCCAGACTATAAGCAATTAAGCCGGTTTCACAAATACGCGTTCGACAGTGATGAATAACTGTGCCCAAACCTGACAGGAAAGTAATTAAAGATCGTAGCGAGATTTACGACGTCCACGATTCTACCGACTATTGGCTCCATAAAACATCGCGATCGAACGGTGTTCGAATCTTCGTCAATCGCAATGATTGTCGTCAAGGTCTACAAAACGCATCGAAATGCTACAAAACACCAGAAAACTCCTTGGAACGTCGCAGCACGCTTTTGAACGCAACAAAACGTCTCGAAACATTTAAGAAAACGCTTCGAAGCACCGAGAAACGTCTCAAAATACGAAAAACTGTTTCGAAACACCGAGAAATTACTTAAAACCCTGAGAAATCTCTTAAAACGCCAAAACTGATCACAAAGTGGCATTAAACATAAAAAAGCGTCTTCGAACTACTTCAAACGCTACGACACAGTACCAAGACATCCATTCAAATAAAGAACACGAAGAGACGCCATGATAAGAGAAGGCTGTCTCGTTTAATCCAGTTTCAAAGAGCCATAAAGACGCGCCGAGTTTTCCGTGCTTTCATCCTCGCTCGACTGGCCGAATCAGCTCGAATCAACGCACATCATCCGTGATAGAAACATTCCTTGATTCGACTTGCTAATTTCGCCAGGTGGACGACCAACGAACATGGGGCAAACATTGACTCTGGCCGGGAGCAAACAGACCGCGAGGGCACGGTGTTCTCTTTATAAAGGCCCCGGAAAGAGCTGATAAAACGGGCTAAAAGCTGCTGCAGGGGGAGAGAGGGGACCATCTCATCACGAAGACTTTTCACAGGAGAAAATTCTTGTCGACGAGCACAAAGCGGCTTCTCGTTTTTCACCGATCTCTCGAGCCATCGTTCGAAGATGGAGAAGGAAATTGAAGAAAGAATCGGGGTGTAATTAGATGAGCGGAGCAACGATAGAACAAGGGGACTGTCACTTGTAATTCTCCCAATTACCAGCAATGTTTCTCCTCTCTTCTTTTTGGTCTGTTTTCTTTTTTTTTATTTTTCTCTTTTTTCCTCTTTTTTTCCTTTTTTTTTTAATGGGAAAAAAAAGAAGGAACCGTGGAACAGAAGCAGAGGGATGAAAGATGACGTCCCGTTCGGTGGAAGGAGCAGGCGAGAAGAAAAGACGTGTCCCGGTCAAAGAAAAATTTCATTTCTTTCTGGGCCGAGTGGTACTCGTGCCTCCACCCTGCAGAGAAAGAGAGAATCCTTGCCGCTCTTTCCTCCGTAAAACGATAAACGTGAAACAGAGAGAATGGGAGCTTCCGAGGGAAAGTTTTAGCACGTCCGAGGAAGAACGTTCTCTTCTCGCGCCACCACGGAAATTCCTTTTCACCTTTTTACGCCGCTCCCGGTTACGCTTCCCACCTTCCGGCCCCGGCGATACATTAACTCTGTTTGTTTCTGGCCGGATAAAGGAGTAGGATAGGAAGTTTCTTAACGAGAGACGCAACAACGCTGGCCACCGAACAACCTGGAAATCTCGACTCCAGGGGAAACGTTCTTTCTTCATCGTGGAACGAGCTGGCTGACGAAATGGTTGTATCGAGTTGAAGTCGGTGGAGCTTTAATGCTTCGGGCGGTGAGGCGTTTTTATATTTTTTCGCGTTTTTTTTTTTTGGTGAAGCGAGAAGCGAGGAAAGGGTTGCGAAACTGTTGGAAGAAAATTTCAGAGCGACTGAAGTTGAATTTTTAATCAATTATTTAGGAACTATTGCAATAAAAATTGAACAGTTTCTTGGAAGAATAGCGACGATGAGATATCTTCAAAAATTTCGATGTTAATAGTTATTTGTGTAAGTTATAGATTGACGAGTTTGAAATATAATATTGAAATTGAAATAAAAGCCTGGAAGAGGCTAAAGCGGGTCATCGAAGGCAGCGAATAACAAATCGAAGGCAGCGAATAACAAATCGAAGGCAGCGAATAACAAATCGAAGGCAGCGAATAACAAATCGAAGGCAGCGAATAACAAATCCTCGGAATAATCGATTCTAATTTTAATTCAAAGGTGCAAGTATATCGACTGTACGCACGAGCACTCGAAACGCGTCAATACACCGAGCATTTCAAGTGCCTTCAGATAAAATAAACCGAACGACTCTATCGATGCTGTTCCTCAAGCTGCACCATCGAGTGTGGAGCTTAATCTGCAATTCCACGGGCAGAAATAGTATCCTCACAAGTGTCGATTAGCTTCGGAATTTCGCAGCTATCCCGCGGTTCTATTTAAATATAACAATCGACAGAATATATTGCTTCAATCACCTTTCGCCTTTGTCAGAAATTAAGGCAATCGATAAAAGAATAATCGAAAGAGGCTATTTTCTATAAAAAGATAGAAATAATTTGAGAATATTCCCTTCGAATAATTAAAAAGAAAAAAAGAAAAAATAGAACGATGACTAATAAATCCATAAATTAAATAACCAATTATAATTCTATTTAAACGAATAGAACCAACAAAAAAAAAAAGAAAAAAGAAAAATCAATAAAATGCTAAAGAAAAGAGGAACTATCATCTAACGCGTGTTCAAAGCTGCCATATAACTCGCCGTCGCGAGACCGAAACGAGAGGAGTGAAACAGGAGCGCTTGGGGGGTGAAAAATTTCAATTTTTGTCCCGCTCGAGATCTCTCTAGAGCAGAGCCAGTCTCTTACACGCGGAAATGCCTCTCTTCTTCATCGTGTCAGGGCGCAAAGGAGACGATTCGCGGGCACAGAGAAAACGAGATAGAAGAAAATAAAACGGGAAGCACAAGCGGTCATGGAATTGCAAGATTTCCTGGTGCTCGAGTTACAAACGCTTTGTCCCGGCTCTAAATCCAAGCGGTTAGTGTCATGTTATGGCAGCGACACCATCACGGGCCAATTGTGATTCCTGTGTGCACCGCAGCTGCGCCTTTTACTTTCCAGTTCTTGCCCAAAGAGGCCCACTCTCCGATATGGAACGAGAATGTTTTCTTTCCTTGTAACCTCTTTTTCCCTTCTTTTGCCACCGGCAAACAAAACATCGCGGTTCCATTAAGACTACCATTAATCCTGGGAATTACTCGGCTCCTGGTAGCGAATCCGAATGAATAAAAGCTGCGCCAGCTTAGAAAAGTTTGTAAGTTGTAAGCTGGTTGAAGGGGTAGTTTCAAGTTCGAGGAATGAAGTTCGGTGAAGTTTGACAGAGTTTGGCGGATACGTTTCGATTCGGTGACGAGTAAATTTGTTTCGCTGGATCGAGGTGTTTGAAGATTGATTAAAGCTTCGGAACAGTTTGCTGAATTTTGTTCCACTTGCGTAGCTCTGTTACCTTCCTCTTTATTATTTTTCATTAGCTAATAGATATTTTTAACGTTTGTCGTATCTCACTTATAGAAATAGGATTCGTTCTTCATCGAAAAAATAAATAAATTATCAGATATTAACCCTTCGCACTCCGTGCGATTCTTTATCGCTGAAGAAAAGAAGTTTTATTTTTAATAGAAAAAATGACTACCGCTTTTTATTCATTGTACAAATATCCTTTTTCCTCCAAACGAAAGATAAATTTTTTATTTTCTAATTTATCGTGGCGTGATATCTTTGGAAATTGAACGTAATCGCGTTGAGAACAGAATGTCTCCGAAGCGGAGCCAAAGGAGCGCTAAGAGTTAAGAAACCAATAGCAGATCCTTTTCCTATTCACGAGCTCGTAAGATAGCTTAAAATAAAGCAGTTTAGAAGTTAATACTTTCACTACAGAACTAGCTGTCTTTTGTTAGAACTCTATCTTCCATATACGAATTCAGTGCAGCGATTTCCATACAATGAGACGAGTCACTTTCTTGAAATCTGACACAGGCCGTCTGGCGAAACAGAGTTAAATCCACCTCGGAACAATTGTCTTTTCTCAAGATTCCAATTATTTTATCCATACCAAGAAACCTTAACGACGAATCGAATGAATTAAATTTGTAAGGCTTGAAGATCTTTCAGGTTTCAGGATGAAACTGGAACGTGTGCTCATCAACCCTCTCTGTAACGCAGGGTGGAATAGAGAACGGGTGCAAGACACCCCTATGAAAGTAACGCTGATTTGTGTAGGGTGCTTGCAGTATGCACACGTCCTAGAAAGCACGAACAAGGGTTGTTACCAGCTCGAGTAACTTTCTGCATCTGCACGCTGCGAGCACTTTAACACCTTCGCTGGATTCGCGAAGAAAGGATTAACACTTTAAAAACACGCAGCTACACCGAAGAATAGCCGAACACGTGTTCTGAAATTTGTCAAAGGATAAACAGCTTATTCGAGAAGACCCCGAAAACGTACTGACGGAATTTTACTCTCTGAAAATTCGTGAACCGTCCTACGTTTTGAAATATATCCGCGACTGTTCATTTTATTTAAAAGATCAAATGGTTGCGGATTTATATCTGCGAGATTAAGCGACTGGATATTTGTATAAACTGTTTAATAAAATTTTATTTCTGCCAATTGAAAGATCTATTTATCTCGTATAACGGTTTCAACTCTTTAATCGTTTCAACCAAATAAGATGATATAATTAATTTCAATTCTTCCAAAACTCATTTTAGCTACTTTATGATATATACCGCCTTTCATTGACAGCCAAACGAGCCGCAAACTCATATCGTAATTCTTTGTTATGGATTGGTTTCCCAATTTTCAATAATATCGTCCAATGAACCGCTAGACATCTTCAACGCAATCCAACGACATTTTTATTATACGAAATATGTAAAACCGTCACGTCTCGCGTGGCCAAACCTCGATATCGCGTAACGTCACTTTCATCCATTAAAGGAACGAACTTATCGATTCTCGATAACATATTCCCGTCCGGGTAATTTGTTATTCATATCCACCGCGAGATGAGAAGCTGCCTCCCTTGAGTACTCGTAATTTAATACATCGTTCATGACAGAAACGAAAAAAAAAAAAAAGTGTCCTGTAACTGAAGTTTCCCTAGGCTGTATGGGACAGGATCCACGTACGAGAATCCATGGAATCTCCACAAACGCTCTAGAATTCATTTTATCCGAATCACCTGAAAGCATGGACCATACGTCGACCGGTCTGTACATTTATAGAAAAGAGAATACTTTTAACAACGAAGTGTGACAGAGATTGGAAAGTAAGGATTCCAGGAATGCGTATTGCAGCGTCACTGTGGTATATGGATACGTTCGCCAAGCCAGAATGGAAGGCAAGTCAGAGTTCGGAAAACGGAGTTTCGCGAGGGTTTTGCGAACGAAACGTGTTTGGAGAAAATTTAGTAAAGAGATATAAATATTTCTGTACCAGATTCTGTTCTATATATCTTTATACGCTGCGTTATAGAATATTATTTTGTTGAAAGATAAAAGGTATGCATCGATTAAAAATAGGTACCGAAAAGAAGTAGATTAAGTACGAATTTGATAAAATTTTCTTATGATCTGTCCCCGAGTGTATCAATCGATACCGTCGAAGCTTAATTATAACAGGCGGATTATTTTTGACTAATTTTATACAGAATATTTTTACAGATTGATTACAATAGATTCTTCATCATGAAAAGATGAAGAATCAATTTCACAGGACCCGAATAATTTCATCTTCCTAATTCTAAACCATCCTCCACATAAAATCATGAAACCAGCGAGGACAAACACGTTCCACGGTATAACATGCCATGAAACTTGCAACATCCTAAAAATCTCGTCACAAACAGCACAGTTTTACGGCGCCGTCTCGTCGTCCCGTTTCTCGCTTGCATCGAAGCCAACAAACTCCTCGCTATCGCTGAATCTCGTCTTCAACGTGGCCACGAAGATTCTCAAAAATTCACTTCGACGCCCTGGAGGCGCCACAAAAGAAGAAAACGCTTTTTCACCAGTACACCGGGGCTCGACGGTGCAACGCAGCTACCCCATTAATTATTCATCCCGCGTTTCGTAAATGCCGCGCGCTAGCTGCGGGCCTGGTAATTTCAAAAACGAGTAGCCGGCGTTTTTCACGGTTTCCAGTGCTCCGAGTTGACGGGAAAATCGCGTAAACGACGCATCGCGGCAGACGCCGGTGCCGGTGGCGCGACACGAGCTCGTCCGGAATTACGCAACATGAATATTAAACGTGTCGCATCCAGCGCCGTTCCAGACGCCCTCTGCTTCTTTCCATTTAGGATGCTTCGTGATTTTCTGCCGTCATTTTACGGGAAAACAAACGGAGTACATTTGAGGCGTTACGTTGTTGAGGAACGACGGTAAGAAAAATAAGAACGAATCAATTTTGAAGCAGATTGTTTAATAACCTACCGTGTAAATAGGTAAAACGCTGGTATCTTAACACTAGAACTACCGACGATTAAATCATACCTATTTCTACCAAGGAATTAAAAATAATAGATAGCTGAAACAAAAATATAAAATCCAAGATAAATAAATCTAAAGGAAAAAGAGAAAAAATTCTTAAAAGCCCACCATTTAGATATCCAGAATCTTATACGAGAAACTGTAAACAAGTAATTTTGACCACTTCGGTAGTTCTGGTGTTCAAATATGCGTACCAAATATTTCAGAAAAACAAAGAACTAATTTAGTCTACCGTAACATTCCACGGAAATCTCTGCTAAAATAATTTTAAAACACTTTCAAAAAAACCGCTCCCTGCACACAACCCTGCAAAACGTTTCACCCGTTCCATATTAAAAAGTGAAACAAAAGAAGGAAAACAGAAAGTTCAGCCATCCGAACCCTCAACCACACCCATACACCATAATCGACTGCTAGAACAGTGATTCGTTAACCGCAAGATTTTCTTGCAGAACATTTAACACGCTGGAAAATATTTCCTCCGACTCGTCGTCGATTATTTCGTTTGTTCCGGCGCAATCACTGCCAGAACAGCGCTGCATAATAATGCAACGTTTAATCGAGGGTGAGCGGGACACGCAGCACAAAGGCGAAACGCACAAAGCAGCGGACAAAACAACGCGGAATTATCCGACAGTGTTTTTCCAAGCGGCGAAGACTTACAAGGGATGAACTCGAGGGACGAGTCCAACACGGTGAACACCGGAGGTGGTTGGGGAGGGTAGCAGGGGGATGAGCACGTGAGAGAAGCCTGACAAATTAATTGAGAAAGCGAGACGACTCGAGGAGACACCGTCACGGAAACAACCCTTCAATCTAAATTCAATTATTTGCTCACCCCCGCCTCTTCTGTCCGCGTATCGTCGCTTGAAAATCCTGTGCAAGGACCCGGTGACTGTGCGACGGGGGAACAATGCTCGCGATTGAAATATTGAAACACTGGCGAGTCGAAGGCGAGTTAAAGGCGATTTGCTCGTTAACGATCTGGAAAAGGGGTGGGATATTTGGTTAGGCGTGTGGAGGGGTTATTATGAATAGAGCAAAGAATTGTACGCGACGATTTTGTTCGGGTTGAAATGATTGTTAGGTGAGCAAAGAGGATAGTTTGGTTTTCGGCGAGTAACGTAGGTGACGTGGCTTTGGGGTAGTTCGATTGGTCCGGTTTCGAGGTAAGAGGTTCGAGCTCCAAGTTAGGAAATAGTTGTTTTTTAGTAGATTAATTTTATTGCGGCTCGAATGGGTTTTCATGGTAGGTTAAAAAGCAATGTAAACTTCTGTTAAACGTTTCTATTACAATTGTCCACTTCTGATCAGTTGTATTCGATGACATAAAACCAATTTAAAAAAAAAAGAAAAAAAAAGGAAAAAAGGTTGTAATTGGTCAAGCGAAAAAAGTGTCAACAGATTGAAGCACGTACGCGGTATCGGTTGAACGGGAGGATCTAAAAAAAAAAAAAAATGTACGATCGTGTAAAATTATCGATGTTATCGACACACCGTTGCGCTTGAATTTCGATTTATTTCTAGCCTGCATCGATGGGGGGTGAAATATGTGAAAATGTGCGCGGAACAATGGAGAGGATTGGCCGATAGAAATGAAGTCTGAACGAGATTCCCTTTGGCCCTGCTATTTCGAAAAATCTAAAAGGCTGGATGAAATTATTGATGTTACAACCTGTTGCGATTCACAGACATCGTCTACATGCCTCGCGTTTACTTTTCCATTGCTCGTTTCACGTTCGATGGGTACTACTTTCACCTTTTCAAATTTTGCGAATTGCAATCACGTTTTCATTCAAATGTTCTGTTTACAGAAGAACTTGATATTACTACACGATGTTACTGGAAACACAAATGTGTACGTAACGTTCGAAAAATTGAACCATCATTTTTTATACTCGTCTACTTTGATCTTCGCGTACGAAATAAAAATAATCGCATTTGATAATCGACTTTAATACGATTAACAAACTGAGAATTTATAATTAATATCTTTGAATATTATTTGGATTACTCAAAGTTCCATAATTTTATATTTTAAATTCACATTTATTAAATATCTCGATAACTACATTTCGTTTTCATTCACAAAAATTGGATACAATAAATACTATAATAAATTTACAATCCCTCTACCGAGTAATTATTTTAACTTCGAATTTCTCCAATTTTTATCATTTCCAACATCTTAGGCATCAGAATTTCAGAGTATAGTGCTTGATAAGAAAAATACTCCACATATTATCCTCTCGATAATAAAAAATTCAAGAAACGGACACGAAAGCACCGTGTTCCATCTTTATTCCATTTTCCAGGGGATGGAAAAATTTGCGTCCACACAAGCGCGGCTCGTTAGCGTCGCGACGCGTTCGCCGACAGCCGACGCCACTTCGAACACGTGTTTCGTGTTCGCCGGCCCAGCGATGGCATAAATATACATGGATATGGTAAACAGGAACATGTGACGTTCTAATCTGCGCGAAGACGGTCGGGCTACACCCCCGCGTTTGTATATCGCCGGGTGTTTAGAAGTTGCTCCGACATTGCCCCGTGCATCGAAAGCGACATAGAAGTTTTTTAATCAGCGAGAAAACGCGCTAGCCGAGCTAGACCAGAATTTACGATCGTCCTAATTCGAGCTATTACTCTCACGAGATAGCGAGACTATGACCTGAAAGCGAGGTTGGATTGAAGTAACTTTGGATCGTTCGCGACTACGTCGATTACAGGAATGCCTCTTTCTTTAAGAAGTAAGGTGGTGAGTTGAAAGATTCACTGTGGTCTACTAAGGTGATGGATCTTCGCTACTTTGTGCTCTGATTGTAATTTAGGTGAGAGTAAAAATTTCTAACTTTAAAAGCAACGTGAAATATTCAGGTTTTCACTGGAAATTATTCTTCTTTCTTCTCCTTCTTCTTAAGAAAAAATTAAGAGAAAGTGTTAAGATCAATCTCGGAATTTTTAAACTTAAGAAAAAATCTCGGAAGCGTACATGAAATAATTTCGGTTCATCAAATACCTCGGAATATAATTTTATAATTTTCTTACGATATGAAAACAATGATCCGGACGATGTATTTAGAATGTTATTCAAACTTACTTTTAACCTACTAAAAAATAAATTTCAGAGAATTAGGAATTGTATAGGATAAAGTATAAAATTCAAAGTTGGGTTTCCACGAAACCGCAAAGATTTAATTTGGCCGGTTCGGCCTCCACTTTCGTTATTTCACCTCGCATATGGTAAACACGTTGAAAACAGTTACAAAGCAGTTTTCCCGGCCCGGGTAACTCTATCCTTTCCCTTTGTGAAATTAATTGCTGGAAGCTGGCAAACATTGTAATGCGTCGAGGTCAAAAGCGAGAGAACCAGTTTCCGTCGCGATTACCTCGTTGAACGAGCGATTCATTGGTTAATAATCGAATGGGATTAATGTTAAACCGTAGCCAATAAACAGGCTGCTTTGATTCCGTCCATTGACAAACCAACGTTGTAAAAATAAAGAAAATGTTACTCGAACGTGTGCGAAAGTATACGCATTATTGATCGAGTATTCTAATTTCGAACGAGCACTAAATTGAGTCGTTATGTGGAACAGGTTGCACCCTGCGGAGGGGTTGAAGACCTCCTGCCAACCTCGTAACAGTGGATAGGGTAGAAATTACGTATCTGTAAACTGCGCCTCGTAAAAATTAAATGACCTCCCAGAAAGCACAATTACTGAACTAACTTCGAGACCTAATCATACTGGATGAAATTTTGATGAATTTGTACAGTGGGATGTAAATTTCTGTTGACTCAAAGTTTCGTTCGGAGAAGGTAGAAATTCTACGAGCTTAACTTTTTCTTTCGAATAACAGCGAGAAGAAAATAAAATAATGATTAAAACTTCAATTTAATAATATATACATATATATAAAAAAAAATAAGTAAAAAATAAAAAATAAAAATACCAATTAATTCCACAATTATGACCATGTTTAAAAGAACAATATTAGAATAATTCATTTCATGTACAAACTTCTAGTACAAACTTCTCCAAACCTTCGCCTTCTTTCTCCCTATTCCAAACATGACCTAACACCACATTCACCTACATACATCGCTTCGTATGATCCAAGGAGTTAGGCGCGTCCGGAATTGATCATCGGATCGATACACACGCCACGAACTATCGAGAGTCAGCCAAAAAGAAGGCGGGTAGGTACAAAAAGGCCAGAGTGCGTTTCTCTGTCCCGAATGACAGTCACGACAAGCGTCGAGGCGATCGACTCCCATGGGAAAGGTGGTTAGAGATTCGATGAAATTCCACGAGGTAACAGGCGCGGGGTAATCCATCAAAATCAACCCTTGGTTCATTCCCCCGCTACCACCCCCTTTGTCTATTTCTATCCGTGTCTCTCTGTCTCTCTATCTCTATCTTTTTTGTCACACGTCGCGACAAGATGACAGGGTGTCGCGAGAGACTAGAAATTAAGCCCCTATTCAGAAGAAACGACCCCGTCCGAATTACGATCCATTCAGCAACGATGACTGCTAGCTTTTTGATCGTTGCCCCCTGGCTGCCTATTAATTGTAATAAGCCTCTCTTCGACTTTCCTCCCGCCTCCGTTGGCTCGTCTCTTTGGAAACTCTTGCCTCCTTCTCTTTGCACGACAAATATTTGTAGCCGAGTACAAATAAATCATCCCTTTTCACGGGGCGCAAGTATTTGGGTTTTAAACTGGGCTGGCCGGATCGACCCCGTTCGAGGGTGTCTTGTCTCGTCGCTTTAATTCCTTCGACGAATGTTGATAGCAGGAGGGGGCAGATGTTTGCTGGCGGAGTGTTTGTGCGAGCGATTTGAAGAACGACAGCTTTTGAGAGTTTTTCCGGGGAAAAGGGAGCTGAAGTGTTTCGGGGGTGCGACTATAAATTTCAAGAGGAAATTGTATTCAGGTGAAGAAGGAAACGGAAGGTTCGAACTCGGGACATGTTCTTTGTTTTACGTATCGATTTGAAGGATTTGTAATAAATTTCTGAACTCTGAAATTTTTTTTTTACAACACTATTCTGAAAATTGAAAATTTGCTAAAATGTATCGAAGGAAATTTACTACATTTTATTTATTTCTTTAATCTCAGAATTATTATCTGTAGGTATTTAAATTATTTATTTTTTGTAGAGTTAGATGATTCTGTTCTGTGCTGCTTACACGTATTTTATATTTTAATGTATCCATTTTCGTGCGAAAGAATTATCAGGTTACGAATTTAAAAATTGCGCGAAGATAGTTATTCGTCTGTCTTATTCCACTTTCCGGGCAACTAATTTTTTCTTTTCCGTACAAAAGCTTTTCTCACAGTTTTACCACAGTTCTTCAAATTAACATCGCGTAAGTGTCTCCTTTTTCTGTATAATAAAGCGCGAAAATGCTGCTTCAAGTATCTCACCCTGAATAATGCGTGTTAACCGGTGTCGTTGGCCTCCATGATTTTCGCTGCACATTTTTTGCTGAATAAAAAAGTTAGCGAGAAACGCTGAGCCGTAAAACTGTTTGTTTATGCTGTCTCAATGTCTGCTTGATTAGCAATACGTTAATTCTCGTTACGTGGCGTCGCAGATGACACATCATTCTCGATGCTGATGTTGTAATTCAAGTAGTCTGCTTTTTTATTGCTTCTCTTTGCTTTACGACGAGAATGCTTGTCGATTAAAATTATTTAAAAATTAACGGAGCTCATACTTTGAGGATTTTTATTTTTTTACAAATAACTAAAATTCATATTACAATTAAAACGATTTATATTTATATCTATATTTCAATAGTTCCACCGCTGTAATTAGAAATACTTTCAAAATACCTAAAACTTCATCTATATTAAACTCATCGGAAATTATATTGTTAATTTCAGCGTGAAACCCTTCGCTAGCTTCGAACCTCTTAAACTTTGCTCATTAAAATCTACGATACACTTAGAACTAATTTCTCTAAAAAAAAAAGTTTCTAAACTGATGCTCTTATTCAAATAAAATATTTTACCGTCTCGTTCGTCTCGTTCGCGACCAACACTAGCGATCAAACTGCAGTCACTGAAAACTACTTGTTTACCAAGTTTCATGATTAATAAATTCACAGATTCGTGCTCCTTTCGCAAACTTTAACCATTAAATAAATTCATTCCGGCCTGGCTAAAGAGCTCTATATTAAACGCATAAAGCAACAGGAGTTCGATCGATACAGCGAAGATATTTCACTCAACGTTATCGTTTGCTACAGGCCAATTAAGTACGATCCAATTTACGATATAAAATAATATAATTAATGTTTCAGCTGAATTATCTTGTTCACAATTTAAATCCGCATTTAACGGCTTCAATGCCCATCCTGTTGCTCTTTATGTTACTGTATTAATTTATCCGTGTTATCCGTTCAAATATTTAATTCCTGATTCACTATTATTCGCTATAATCGACAATTTGATGTTTTATCGGTGAAAATAATGCTATGAAAAACACGGTTTAAAAATTCGGCGAATATTTTTAGCTCCGCTACGATGTTCTTGGGTCACTTTAAATCCCATCCTGTTTTTTTAATATACACAATCTCAAATTAAATACAAAAATATGCCACCCTTTAACACTAGAACTATCGCCGATTAAAGTATACCTATTTATACTAAAGAAATTAAAATTTAAGATATGCGAAAGAATACAGAATGCAAAGGAGACAAACCTGTATCCTTATCTTTAACAGAAAATTACGAAAAATTCTCAAAACTGCACAAGGATGAGTTCATAAAATTGCTAAAAAAAAATTTCTAAAAGAAGTAAAAAAAAAAAAACATCTACAAAATCTTCCAAAAATACATTAACGAAGACAATGACCAGGTTATCAAACTTCCTAGTGTTAATCAAAGATGATCGATTAAAACACGAATAAAATCTCTTCAAACGCGACACAAAACGCCGTGAAGAGTCGAACCTCTTTGCCAATTCGCGCGTTTCCGGTAGAGCAAAGCAAGACACCCTCTGTTCACTTTCAACCCTTTTACCACCGCTCGATACTAACACGAAAACGACTGTACGCAAACAATCCACTGCCTGTACGACTACAGATTTTTCCCGATACCGTCAAGAATAATCCGCTTCATTTGCTCGAGGACTAGCGTGCATCTCGATTCCCGCGTGCCGGCGAGCGGATATGGCATTGTTCATTAAGCGAAATTTAATCCTCATCGCGGTGCAGCGATGCAATTAATGCGATAAGCCTCGAAAAATACCGGGGCGAAATTAACCGAACGCCAACCGAAGAGAAACAGGGAGATGCAAAGGGGAAAAGAGGCGGTAAGAGAAAGGGAGGAAAAGGGAGGGAAAGAGAGGGCAGATCCGGATGAACGTTTAACGAACGACGTTCTTTTTCCTCTTCTTTCACCGAAACCAGAGAACAGGGGATGTGTTCCGGAGCATGAAGAATGAATGGATCCTCGAAAAATAAAATAAATTAATCTTATGGATGCATAAGAGAACGGAACTCGAAAAGACTTCGCGAGGGCGAGTATGGTGGTGGATTTTTGTATTAATTCTAAGAGAATTATACGATGGAACGAATCAGAGTTTAATAACGCTCCGACTTTAATGTACTTTCTTTATTATTATCACCAATGTCAAAAATAATTGGTCGGAAAAGTAGACGGTCACTACCTTAAGCCTTTGCACTCTGAGTCACGTTCGATATTTTACGCCAACTGCTTCGTTTTTTAATAAGCTATTTCCAAAATCTGTGTTGAATTTGCATTAATTTTCATACTTTTATATTTAGTAACATATACACATAGATAAAAATCGATGAAATTTATTTTTAACCAAAAAGAACGCGTTTTATATTATGAAACTGAAAGGAATGAAGCAAAATGGAACGTCGAATCTAGCTCGACATAGGAATGTAAAGGGTTAAGGATAGGTGTCTATTTCAGTTTTCTAGGATAGTTATCCTAGAAACTACTCTCAAATTGTACGTCCAATACTCTGAACACCGCGCGCATCGAGAAATTTGAAAATTGAAATTTCAAACAGACACGCCCTAAGTTCTAATATTGCTTCTTCGATATATTCTGCTTCGTTTAAAAGGTATTATACGTTACTGTAAAATCAACCCTTGAATCAACCCTTAAACCAACCCTTTTGTCAATATCAGATCCTGATTTAATTTTTCTTCTTTGCAAACCTACAATTGTACACCGAATTCGATACCTAAGATGGCCGAATACCTTTGCGATCAATTGTACCTTTTTATCCGAAAAGGTTTTTTATCGCAAAATAAAATTGCTTTTGTTGGATTAATGCAACAGTGAAGCAGTGTTTCTTTTAATTTCCGGCTTTCCAACCACGCTAACATCGTTCCGCGTTAAAACGAACTCGAAATGGTCCAACGTTTTCCACAATCGCCGGACTTGCTCCATTTTCCCTGTCGATATCGAACGACCGGCCGCCGCTCGATTAATCGGCGAGCTCGATCGCGAAAAAGGGACGTCTCTAATGGAGCGATAGTCGCGCGTTCCTTCGAAAGCGGGACACGGTTAACGACACGTGAAACGCGAGCCAGCAACGATACTTCTTGCAGCTAAATCGGCCGGTCGGAAGCAACCGGGACGTAGCCAAGCAAATCGCCCGGCAGAATGGAGACCTCTTAACCCCTTTCTGGCTGGAAAGATTTTTCAGGGAATTCTTGCTGTTTACGTCACAGATATGGGCGGTTACGTCATAGGTATTTTGTAAAATGCACTTGGGGAAAATATGAGAATTTGGTTTTGCAATTAAAGCTCGATTTTACTGTTATTATTCCGTTACTTTGTTATTTATGTAAATGTAGCGATTTTCAATTTATTTTCGATTTATTTCATTTGGAGCCCTGACAGTTTTCACAGACTGATATTAATAGTTTTTGGAGGTCTGAATAAATTATTCGTGCATGTTTTAAATTTAAAAAAGTGATTGCAGCTCGAAAATTAATTTTATTGGGAAAGTTAATTTAACGTGGAAATTACTTCGGTGAAATGAAAAGGTTAAACGGAAAAAATATTATTTAAATAGCTTTATTTGAAACCGTGATTTCATAAGCACGAACTCGGTAAATTAGTTTTCTTTTTTTTTTATTATTATATCTGGTATTAGCTTATTACGGCTTTATTGTAATTCAGTATATTAGTGTTATTATATTCCTTGAAGGCTAAATGACAGTGGTTTGTGACTATCTCAATGACTAGATGTAGGTTGATAGCGTCCCATTTACATGTTTTAGTGCACTTTATTAAGGTTTATGGGATAATTTGAGTTTACGATCACAATGACGGCATAAGTTTCTCGTTTTCCTCAAAATTCGAGATTTCAGTGTCCTTACATTAATTCTCGTAATTTCGTTATTCCTAGGCGAAATAAACCTCCAACTTTTATTAAAACAAAATGTCTGAAATTTTTGTCTTTTTTTTTTTTTTTTACTTGCAAGCGGGGAATGAGATAAATTCTCGAGAATGTCTGACATCAGAGGATCATGTTGCACGCCCCATTGCCTCCTGTAGAAGCTATGCGCGCAGGGCGTATGCAAAATTGAAGAAAGCCAAGAAATCCTTGCAGGTGCTTTCACATTCCTGCATCTAACCACACCTCCTTAAGAATACCTCGGGAAGAAACGAAAAAAAAAAGGGAAAAAAAAATCGTAGCTCAGAAACTGCCTCAAACCCTTTCTTAAAGTCAGTTGCACTCTGAACTCCGTTAACTTTCTAAAACATTACACGCTCAAACTCTGGAGCTACTCGAAAAGCTTGCAGCTGCAAAATACAGGACTTTCGAACTTTAAAATATTCGAGCCGTTTTTGTAAAACTTTTATGTAAAACTTCTCCCACTTGTTGCACTCTGTTATACCCCCACTGAACGTCCTACGATGCAACGAACTCGATAATGTACACTGAGTGTCACTGAAATTTACTGTAAACATTAACACTTTCGATGGTCGTTAAAATAACGAAATATCGGGGGGGAAAGGGATCCATTTGTATGGTAATTTGATTTAATTACATTCGTTATGAAAACAGGAATAAAATATATCTTTTACGTATCGTTTCCTCCGATAACAGTGAAAAATTCGGTTATCTCAAATATTCTTGACACCCGGAATAAATAAAACACGAATCGATGGACCAACTCGTGGAAATTGCGATCAGCTTATAACAATTTACTACAATAATTTACAAACAAAATCTATTTACACAATTTTGCCTAACACATTGACAACGAATTAATGAACCAATAAAAATTATTTTTTCTGCAGCAAGATAGTTCGGAGGCTTTAAAAATTACCGCGTTGAATTTTTTTCTAGCTTCCCATATCAATCAGTCCACACACAAAATAGTTTACGCCAGCCGCGTCGGATAATTAACCCAGGGTATCAATCATTAATTTTATTTTACTATTTTCTAAAGAGAAAAAAAATATGCTGCCTCGAATAAATAATAATAACCGCGCCACTACTTACAGTGGCGGTCTAATAGAAAAAGCGAAAGAGGATGGCAGAAAGCAAGTAATAATGCGTTTACATTGTTTCACGTGCGTGAGCTTAATCATCGAGGCCAGCAAGCTGCTTTCGCGTGGATGCTGGATTTTCGATAATTGCGAAACTCGTTCGACTGGCGCGTCGGCGTTAATTTATTAATCGCATCGACGGGGCCACGGCCAATCGCGGGGCTGAGCGACCCGATACGTACGAATACAAGCTGCGGTTTCATCTGCGCTCGTATTAAACGAAATTACCATTGCAGAGGAGAGAGAGAGAGAGGAGTCGCGACCGGCAACATCCAGAGGCCGACACGAATTCCATTTCGCCGTTTCGACCGATCGCTAATCGAATTTTTCCGGGCACAATGGTCCGGAAAGGGATTTTAATGATATTACTTGGAGTATTTCATAGCCGAAGCGAGCGTCGTTGAAAAGGGGCCGAATAAGGACCGCTTAAATTTCCACCTACCCTCTCAGATCTATTCTCTTTCTCTGAATATTGATTTTTACATAATATCGACTACCGAGAGAAATTTATTGGGTTTCGTGTCGATGGGGCAATTCGAGCTCCGTTTGAATGCCATCGAAGAAGAAACTTGTGAAACTTGGTGATAGAAGGATTTTGATAAATGGGGTAGTTTGGTCTTCGACGCTAAAATTATCGACGATTAAGCGTACCTACTTGTAGTAAAGAGATCGCAATAATAGATGTTTGCAAAAATACATAATGCGAAAGAAAGGAATCTTTGATCGTATATTTTGGAGAAAATGATGGAAAAGATTGTTACAAGATTTATAGCATTTCTTTGGTGGTTTTAATATTAGGCAGTGGTTCTGATCTAGAAGCAACGAAAAAGAATTCTTTGCATTTTTCAGGTTTGCAAAGAATTTCTGATACTGGGAGATGGTAATTTTTATTGTTGGAATATTTATGCTTGCTCGGTTCGAAATAAAATTTTCTCGAGGTAGCGAGCGATGTAACTAAATAGATGTGGTTTTGTTGTATGAAAAGTAGACAGAGGTTTGTTTCATGTAACACGTTGTTTCGAAGAAAACTAATAGAAATGATTTAAATTGTGTACGCATTTAACTCGAAAGTTCGGTAGCGTAAAGATAACAAAGGACTGGTTACGAGAAGATGAAATAAATTTTCAGACTCTGCTAGCTTCTTTATCTTCGTAACTGATAAACTGCAGAGATTTTAATCGGATGATAAAAGCATAACTGATAAATTATTAGAACCGAGTCTCACAGCTTCGATAAAATGGAAACTTTTCAATGGGATTAAAGGTAAGATATCAGACTTGCGATTCTTTCTTCGAAACTAACTTTTGTAGCAAACTCCTATAATATCTTCTTTGAAACTGAATTCAACAACCAAGTTGAGCAACAGGAATCCGTTATAACCTTTTCAACAGGATTAAATCCCAACTTTTATATGCAGAACGCTTTCCTCCGCATAGCTTGTACAACTTGAAGCCGTTACGAACGCTTAGGATCAAACGAAACAAAACATTTGACACCGACTGTATTTCCCTTCTAACCAATATCGTTCAACTCGAATCGTTACAAAATTTTCAACTAAAAAAATAATTTTCATATTCAAAACGCTAATTTTAAGGACCACACGTATGACACAGGTCTAACGCAAGAAGAATTTAACTGAATTTATTTGTCCCTTTATAAACAGACTGCAGAGATTTATGCAAAATATTTTTACGAATGTAATAAAATTAACAGAAGCTAAATATTCTAACCAATATTGGATTGGTATTTTGGATTTATTTATATATTCTTGCGTATTATAAAATTCATAAAAATCCGTGGTCTACTTAACGTATAAAACAAAATAAGATTTTTATTCCACTGCTTCATAATAATAGATATATTATATTATAATAATATCGTAATTCTTTCCGAGTAAGATATTCTGTTACCCAAAATTATTCCGTACGATCTCATAAATTTCACCACCGAAAATAAATTACAAATAAATACTATGTCACACTGGTGCAATAAACTTCCCTTTCATTATTTTTCTTTCTCTCTTTTTTTCCATCTACATCATCCACCTAATTCAACATGGAGTCACAATCTTATCCCCGATAAAACAACACCAAAAAGAACCCTCCTCTAAAACAATCCTACTCAAACATATCCCATGTGCCAATAAAAAAAGAAAAGAAAAAGAAAAGAAGAAAAAAAATTGTCACATTCCGGAATTCGGTCTAAAATCCAGAAAAAATCCAGGAAAAATCCAGGAAAATCCTTCGAATGTAGCGTTTCACGAAGATACTCGACGATCGGGATAGGAACACAGGGGCGTGTGCACATGTAACGCGAAAGGGTGGCCCGCCACGTGGGAGAGAGCGAACGTCGCAATTTTCGATCGATTCGCGGGCGCGCGAAAACCCCTGTTTTATGCAAATCTCACTGGCCGGTACCAGTAATAAATTATTCGCTCGGCCGAGTCCGTTTATAGGTACATAGGTTCATACAGCGTGCCGAGCAGGGAAGCCCCCGGTATTATTTGTCGCTGTTGGCGCCGTAAATGCGACCAAATATTTGCCGGTAATAGCCCCGGGCGAAGGATAAATATTTATTGGACGTCACGAAACCTTCGTTGCAGCCCGATGCGCTCGATATCGCTTTGGGAAAAAAAAAAAGAAATATATATATAAGGGAGAAGAGAAAAAAAAATTCAGGAGAGCGCAAATGTACAACGTGTCGTGGCATTAAAAAGGAATCGGGTTTGTCGCTGTTTTTCCACGTTTCCACGTTTCTATGATAATATGGCGGCGTAATTGCTTCCGTCTTCGTTTCCGGTGGGAACTGTATGCATTTTTTTTTAATGATGAAGTAATTTCCAGAGAAATGGAGTTGTTTTTTTTTACGCTTTGAAATATATTTTTTTTTTTTTTTGATACGAGGAATGCTGATTAATGTTTTATAGAATTTTAATATTTATTATAATTACGTAGGTACGTCTAGCGGTTAAATTGTAATCGCGTTACGTTTTCATTGGTGAAATTTATGAGATCACGCGAAATAATTTTGGGTAACTGGAAATCTTACTCCGGAAGAATTACACTCGAAAAATTGAATATTATTATCGCGTTACGCGATCTCTAGCTACTTTATATTTATTATTATTCCATGCATAATACTAAATTCTATATTTGATGCATGCACAAATGATGGGTCTTTGTTTAAACGGTACAGATTAAACAAGAGATGTAATTTGGATTGTTCTGCAATACGTGCAGCGTGCACGTTGCATTAAACTTTTAACGTAAATTTATGTACGTATTATATCTGGAAAACACGACCACGATGCTTCTTTTGGTTATTAAAATTGTATTCGATGCACTATTTCAAGATTCATAAATTATTATGTCTCGTATAATGTTTATGCATTTTGTTGTTCAGAAACTAAATACTGTGGTAAAAAAAGTCCGCCGATAGAATGAAGCTATAACCTCCACGATTACAGTTTTCGCTTCAATCAAATTACTTACTTTCATACTTGCTCAATTTTCCTTTTTGTTCCCGCCTTACTCACCGTATTATATTATCTAATAAACCGTTACTTTACCATCGGCGTCTACTCCTTTCATTATACCATATTTCCCTAATAAATTCTCCAAGAACTAAAGTATCCAATTAATTACCTAACTAACTATCCTACAACAACATCTAATTTTTCTACCCTTTGTTCAGTCATCAAACTATCCCAACAATGTGAAACGACTGGAGTTCGCGAGGATTGAGAAACGTTCCGTTATTCAATGATTTTTAATAGGATTCTAAATATTATAAATCCACGTATCTGCTTCCCAAAATATATTTCTCTAATTTAGATTTTTTAATGAAAGCGTTCCATCATTCCCATCAATTTATCAAACAAATAAACCCAAGAGACGCTCCTCATTCAAATCTGCGAAAATTTACCAAGAATTATCTTCCGCGTTACCAAGAAACATAATTCCACAACATTCCAAGAACAATTGCCATCAAAAGCCAATAAACAAGCTTAGCGAGCGTTTATCGGAGCAACGGCTGAAAAAGGGAACCAGAAGAACAGAATCTAAAAGGGAAAAGAATCTAAAAAAAAGAAAAAAA
>SMSQ01018500.1:0-23853 GCA_019453375.1 Ctenoplectra terminalis
GCATGCTTGCAATTTCCAAATATGAATGCGATTCGTTGAGTGACCACAGCTGTTGATATTATCCAGTAATCCAGCGACTATAATCGTTCATAGTACGCGGAAATCGATTCGTGACGAGCGACTATAGTCGTACGTAATAGCGAAAGGGATAAAGAATTTATTAATTTTCAAATAAATATAAAGATACGCTATTTTATGAGATATTTTCTACTCTTAAGATTGGGAAACGTTTTTAAAGAAAATAGAGCGTACATGGTGCGAATAAACGTACAATGATTTTAGCAGGATTAATTAACAAAGAACGAGACTTCCTAGAAACGAAAATTAACCTTTTGTCTTTATATAATAAATTGCCCAAAAATCGTTATAACCGCGTAACGACGAGAATAACGATACATCGAAAAATATTGCGTCGTTGAAACCAGAATGAAAACAAAAGATATCGTAACGTTTTCTATGCGCGCGTAATTATCAAAGTTGAGAGTTGAGTTTAACTCGTTAGACACGTTGCGAGTAGGTGTTTTAGAATATACGATAGCTACGACATAGCTGCAAGATAACTGGTAACAGGTTAATAAGCAGAGCCATTGAGACTGAAACAATGGCTATTTGTTTAAATTGCTGTGATTTGGGAATTTTTAACAGCTTCATTCACGAACAATAAATGAATGGAATGTTCTCTATTGTATTTTATATTTTATTTTGTTACATGGTTTATTTAAAATTTTATAAAGATTACACTTCTTTAATAATGGGAGCTATCCTAAGAAATCAACGAATAAAAAGTGTATAATTGTAAATAAAAATATATTCCTAAAATTTAAATTTAATTATGTTTCAGTTTAAAATTTTCAAATACTTTTTCCAATAATACTGAATAAAAAATATGATTGTAAATAAAAATATATTCCTAAAATTTAAATTTAATTATGTTTGAGTTTTAAATTTTCAAATACTTTTTCCAGTAATACTGAATAAAAAATGTATAATTGTAAATCAAAATTTATTCCTAAAATATAAATTTAATTATGTTTCAGTTTTAAAATTTCAAATACTTTTTCGAGTAAACAAATTTAAACGCGATTTAACAGAAAGTGTTTAAAACAATTCTTGTCAGCGAATGATTGACGAAAATTTAAAATTTTAGGATAATCAAAAACTCGTTACATCCATTCTATTTGTTAACTGCGAGGATTTATGTTTATAAAACGAATTGTAAGACTAATTTAAGAAAATACGAAACAAAGTTTAGTAATTTTGCACTTAAGTAGCAAGATAACTTTAATCTTTAATGTTCCCAGCTTAATTCGTCCCTTGATATCAAATTGACACATTCATAAAAAAAATCAATTTAATACAAAGATAAATCGTTAAATCTGCAAATTCTTTTATCGAAAGTAAAAAGATTATATTTCTGTATATTCGGTCACAAAATTGTTCGTGTCATTCACAAATGAATGATGCACGGAAAAAGAAGAAATATAATAAATTAATAAAGTTTTAGCATTTCTTTGAAAACAGAAATTTATTTTTCAATATATAATGTCTCTAACTTCGTATTATCTTATGTATCAAGATAAAACATCATTTTATTCTGCATCATTTTCCATTTTTACTTATAACTTTAACATCTCCTTTTCTTGCATTGTTTCTGTCTTGACATTCACCATTTCTTCGTTGTACACCGCAGTTTCTTATAATTACTGTAAATCTCAAGAAATTTTAATTTGCAACGCGACATAACCGGTGATAAAAAGCACACAAAGCACACGAAAAAATATTAAATTTACATTCATTACATTCCCTATTTTTCCTGAAGATCTTACAAATAATAAAACGATGTGTAAGACATACTGCTTTTCTTACGTTTATCCCAACATGCACTTTTTGAAAAAAGAAAAAATATATATATATATTAAACACAAAAGACGGATGACGGTTAATTATTTCAACTCTATAAAGAGCATTCAATTTTTGCTCCTCCGCGGATATATAAATATAAATTGGACAACGTTAATACTTTTGTGCCGAGATAAGCTTGAAACGATTTCACTGAAAATAAAACGTAAAAATCGTATCATTGTGCACGCTTGTATTTACGTATGTTTCAAGATACTGGTCGCAAATAGCAGTTGAACGTGAGTGAAAAGTAAACTCGCATTCAGCGAAATGCATAAACATATTGACCAAGAAATCTGAATATTTGCGGGCCAATTTTACACGCGAAATAACAAAACACAGGGAAAAATCAATAAACGCAGGGGAATCAAAACAGTTGTGAACTTTAAAACACATTTTCAGGGATTAATATTATAAATAAAAATGATTTTACGGTACGATAGTAAAATATGAAATTGAAAATACGAATAAAGTAATACGATAGAAATAATGTTTAAATAAGAATCTTCTGTGCTGCAAGTGCAGCCTGTAAAATCGTACCAAAGTAAGAACTGCGTGAAATATGTATATTTATGAACGTTGATTGTTCTTCTATTTTAATTTATTCAAATATTTGTTATACTCAACTAAGTTAGAGAAAATTTAGAGAAAATAAATTGCGATATATTTTTGCATTTGAAAGATATTTCATAATTTTTAATAACGAACTTTAGATTTGACTCAATTTTAACACTAAAACTACCAAAGCGGTCGAACGACCGGTTCCTAATTTTACATAAAAATTTTATAAATTTCTAACTATGCAATTTTTAATATTTTCCATGATTTTCCATAAAATATACGGTTAACGGTTTGTTTTTCATGCGTTATATATTTTTTCAAATATTTATTATCACTAGAACTACCAAAGTGGTCAAAATGACCCATTCATAATTATTCACGGAAATTTTACGAATTAATTAAAGTACCTTAGGGAAGGTTTTCCGTGATTTTCTGTTAAAAATATAAGTAAACCTTTGACTCAGTTCCATTACATATTATTTTATATACCATCCAATTTTATTTCTTCGATAGAAATAAGTATACTTTGATCGTCGGTAGTTCTAGTGTTAAAGACACATAAAGTAGTAACTAACATACACCGTAAATTAAAAAGAAAATGTTTACTTAAATTTATTTTTATTCCTTAGTACGCAAACTATTATTGTTCAATTTTAGAATTCAATTTTAGAATTCAATTTTAAATCACTCGCGTTTCTTACAATTTATTATTTCTGAAAGTGGAAACAAAAAGTTCATTTTTTTTTACAAGTTAATTCACGGTTAACACATTGTGGGCGGGTCACGAAATTTCTCATATTTTATATTTCATATCTTGAAAAGGTACAAATGGTGAACGGCGACGTATGAGAGATAACTTTTAAAAATGATTTTCTTAATTCAAACTTTGAATTATCATCTATCTTTAGTATACGAGATTATTCTTAAAAGTACTTATGTAGGCAACAATTTATTTTAATTCTATTCCATAGTAAGGTTTACAGAAATCAAGTTTCATCGCCAGTATGTTAATAAAAACTCTGTTTTATTTAGAGAATATTTATAAAAATAAACGTGTCTGAAATTTTAAAAGCATAAAACAAGCTTATTACCCTAAACAGAATGAAACCATTAAATATCTCAAAATAAAAAAAAAACTATTTTTACACCATTTAAAAAAAAGGCTCAATTATAAAAAAAAAAGGAAAAAAAAATACCTAACCAATGTATAATTATAAAAACTGATTAAGATCGATTAAAAAAAAGTACTAATCGCTCAGCAAACATCAGACATTAATTAAAGTCAATTAAAAAATCCGTACAAGTTGCTCCATTTATTTTGATTCATTCCCGCATTTTTTTTTTTTTTTGTCCAGAGAATTAGAGGCGTCTCTTTATGAATGGCGGCACGATTCGCGTATCTAGATTGTTCCAGTCCAGACATTTGCACGTTTCAGTGGTTATCTCCTTTCCGACATAAAAGAGTTCGTTGCTGCTCGTCTGCTTCCTCCCATGTGTCATCTTGCGTGGGAAAGTTTGTTTAACAAATCTCGGCGGTAGTTATCTCAGTGCCGTCAAACCATACGCAGCGGTTTTCAGCGCAAAATTTGCGGGTATAAATATCGAGTACCAGTTAAAAGCGATTGTCTCGGCTCCTATTGATTTCTTCCTTATTAATACACTCTACTACGTTTTATCTTCGCGAACACCAATCGTTCGCGATACAACGCGAGCAAACGAGCGTTTTAATTATTGTTACTTGGTTTCTTGCTGTCGTGCCGTATCTTCTGTTACTTTAATTGTTGCGCGGATAATACATTCATACGATAGATAAAATTTGTTTAGAAAATACGTTTCTTAATTTTTTAATTGTGTTTATTACGTTCAGTCGTTTATTATAACGTTTTATTATAATGTCGTTTATTATAACGTTTTATTATAATGTCGTTTATTATAGCGTTTTATTATAATGTCGTTTATTATAACGTCGTTTATTATAGCGTTTTATTATAACGCCGTTTATTATTACGTTTCGTCGTATATTATAGCGTTTTATTATAACATCGTTTATTATTACGTTTCGTCGTTTATTATAAAATGTATAATGATATACAAGCGCATTGAAGACCAGCGACTTTTTTGAAAATCTTATTATGGAATGAAGTTACACTCGAATCAAATTTTTACGAAATATTTATAGCTACAGTAAAGAGGGATCTTCGCTTCAGTTTTCAGACGAAGCGGTCGTTTTTAACGGTAGAACTACCGACGATTAAAATAGATTTATTTGTAGCAACGAAATCAAGATAATGAGTATATGAAAAAATTCTTATAACAAGGGTAATAATTCTTTGTGCATATTTTTTGCAAGAAAATATAGAAAATCTCGTAAAATGCACTACTGTAAATTTATAAATTTTCTATGACAAATTACGAACCAGTCATTTTGACTGGTACGGTAGTTATAGCGTTAAACGTAACTTCCCATTTACAATTACTTTTCACTTTTATGAATCGGAAGAAACGAAATACGAGATATCTCGTGATCGGTAATCAATGCGTTGATTCAATTTTATTAAACTGTAATTATAGTAGAAATATTAGAGCGATTATGAAGATAGGCAATGAATTTCTAGCTAGTATCAATTTGCAAGTAGCTTTCCGATTATTTATATAGAATTATATCAATAATCAAATTATATCAAAAATGATATAATTAAAATAAAATTATATCAATTAGTATATAATTAAAATAAAATTATATCAATTAATATATAATTAAAACGAGTATACTAGAATTGCGAATTTATGTTAAAATCGAAATATTAGATGAAATACGGTGAACCGCCTTAAATTATTCCGTCATTGGCGGACCGATTAAAATTTTTCTTTTACACAAAAATAACGTAGCTCAGGAAAGTCTCCAAAATTATTATATTAAATTTTTTTAACCGCTTTTTTCAATGGGAAAAAATTACAATTGGTCCACTAACAGAAGAATAATTTAAAATTGTCATATCGGTCGATTCATCTGATATATAAAATTTCCTCTTTATTTTTCTAAGTACCTTCTTTAAATGCTTTTCTATATTATCTAGTTTAAATTAAAAATGTATAAAACAGATGTTTTAAAAAATATATAATATATGTATTAGATAAATTAATTGAGGTATTATTGAATCATTTCGTAAAAAACACAATTTTTTTAGAAAACACAGAACGGAGCAACGTAAGTGATAATTAAGCTGAACGTGAGATATACTGATGAACTTTAAGTTTATCGTCGCATAAAATATATATCAATCGTAATAAAGCTCAATTAGTTGCATTGACTGCTCGATGCACGTAAATGGAAACAGCAAATGCATAATTTATTATTTTCAAGCCAATAAAAATACTACAACTAATTATTCATAAAATAAACACAATGCAAGATCGAGAAGAAGCATTAATAAGTATCGTGAAGAATGAGGAAAAGTATAACACATAGAACATCAGGATATTCCGTCAGAAATAACTTTTTGTTCGCTAATTTTAGATGAAGCATCTTGTACTCGAGAGAGCCCGTGGAACGCATTTTTTCAGCATGATATTGCAGCTGATAAAAAAGAAGTTCAATGATCTGCTACGTGACATTGACCACTCACCAGCGAAACCTTGAGATTTTAGCGCTAGAAAGGAAACGAAAAGGAACTTGTAGAAACTTCATTAGCGGGAATATTAAAATACGTGAAAATTTAGCAATATTAAAAAGAAAGAGCAAAAATTTTTCCTGTAATTTAATATGCATAATTTTTTCCTGCTCGTGCGAACAATAAAACGTGAGTAACTTCGCTCGTCAACATAAGCGAATGAATCAATTTTTTACCAACAGTATTAATTTAGGAAAAAATAAGAAAAAATATTTATTGTTATTTAAAGACAAATTAAAGAAATCAAATTATATTTCCAAGAAATGGGTAATAAGAATATAATATAAAATAAAGAATATTGAAAATATTGAAAATATTAATTATTATTAAAAAGTACTAAGTTTGATTTAACAGCCACAATATTAGTTATAAGAACTGCGCGACTAACATCTTCGCTTTGCTTAACTAATTCACGATCAATTTAACGCGTCAGAGCATAAATTATTATAGCCTATATATCACGCGACCGAACGAAATTCATTATCCACTATTAATCCGAAAAATAAATTGTACACTTGACATACACGAGTACTTAATATATTTCAACAAGCTTGATTAATAAAATTTTATTTCCCTTTAAATTTCTAGATTAAAACGCCAGAATTTTATAAAATTCAAAACTAATAAAAATTCACTCTACTTCGCTAAAAATTTAATTCAATTAATAAGATAAAGCTATACGATACGAAAGAGTATGTCTTCGAGCTTATATGTGTGTGTGTGTGTGTATATATTATATATAATACATTCAGCTCATTTTTCACATTTTACCCGGGAGATCGATAAAACAAATTCGTTTCCTTTCCATAGTTTCAATACACGGTCGAACGCTTTTCCAATAATTTACATAAACTCGGCTAAATGCACGTGGCGCACGAAGCAAGCTCGTTAAATCAAACACTCGACTCGGATAGCAGAAATTTCTCGTCTGCGATTGTACAGATCGCATACACACGCACAGTTTGTGCATTTTTCCCGGTTGCTGTGCTTCACGAGCAGCTCTTTTACAAATTCAGCTTTATTTATGCTCATTACACCGCGGCCGGTGATAAACTCAACGTACAATCGATACGTTTGACACGTTCCACGCCGGTCCAAATTCTAGCGATTTTCCGATCACGTCGCGTGGGGTGTACGTACCATACTTTATCGTGATTAATAGTTTAAATTTTGATGTGTTTTTTACGATACAGAGTGTTCAAAAAACACCATTCAATATTTACGTGGTATATAGAACACACTGTGCCGAGTAAAAAAGCCTGAGTAAACATAGGTTGAAAGATGAAACGTTTCTAAGATATAAACATTTTTGTTTGCTAACCTCATGATTCGTAGTTTAAATTTTGATGTGTTCTTTACGATACTGAGTGTTCAAAAAACACCATTCAATATTTATGTGGTATATAGAACACAGTGCACTGAGTAAAAAAGCCTGAGTAAACATAGGTTGAAAGGTGAACCGTTTCTAAGATATAAACATTTTTGTTTGCTAACATCATGATTCGTAGTTTAAATTTTGATGTGTTCTTTACGATACAGGGTGTTCAAAAAACACCATTCAATATTTATGTGGTATATAGAACACACTGTGCCGAGTAAAAAAGCCTGAGTAAACATAGGTTGAAAGGTGAACCGTTTCTAAGATATAAACATTTTTGTTTGCTAACATCATGATTCGTAGTTTAAATTTTGATGTGTTCTTTACGATACAGGGTGTTCAAAAAACACCATTCAATATTTATGTGGTATATAGAACACACTGTGCCGAGTAAAAAAGCCTGAGTAAACATAGGTTGAAAGGTGAACCGTTTTTAAGATATAAACATTTTTGTTTGCTAACATCATGATTCATTTATTATTGGCTTTTTGATAGTTTGTAACTGTGTAATACTAATAAGATCCACAATAGCCGATACACAACTGACTGATTCCGGAAGAAATCTACTGTCGGCGCTTGAACGAGGACATTCAGAACACGGTTTATAAACAGTTGTTATAAACAGTAAGTTGATAATAATGCTAGCAAACAAAAACGTTTATATTTCAGAAACGGTTCACATTTTGACCTATGTGTTCTAAGGCTTTTTTACTCAGTACAGTGTGTTATATATGCTACATAAATATTGAATGGTTTTTTTTAACACCCTGTATATATAACTGTTGCTATAGCGATCGTGTTTTTCCCTTTTTAAATATTGCCACGAAAATTAAATGCAGCGAGTGTTGAAACTCAGTATATTTGTTCTACGCAAATAATAATTAATTAGTTTATTCGAAATAACTTTTGTTCAACACCCAACAGTTGCTTCGATACGTTCTGAGTTGTTCGTTAACGCACAACCGCGGCACGGAGTCAACACTCGCGCTGGCAGCCATCTTTAGTCTTATTTGCTCTGTGATCGAACAGTGTTTTTCGTTAATGCTTGCTTAACAAAGCCGAATTTGACGTTTTCGCAGAGAAAAAAGTTGCTTCAAATCATCTCATGAATCATCATGAATACTCAAAGGTATTTATAGATCTTTTAGAACACTTTGAAACATACTTTTAACTCTTAGCGCTCCTTTGGCTAACGGAGACATTCTGTTTTCAACACAATTACGCTCAGTTTCCAAAGATATCACACCATGATGATTTACAAAATTAAAAATTCATGTTTCCTTTACGAGAGGAAAAAGGATATTTGTAAAATGAATAAAAACAAGTACTTTCACAAGCCATAGTAATTTTTTCCGTTAAAAATGAAACTTATTTTCTTCAGTGATAAAGAATCGTACGGAGTGCAAAGGATTAATCCTTTCGTTACGAGCGCCGATTATAATTGGCAAAAATATTCTACCGTACCTGTAGATCTCTTGATTCTAGTGACCCGTATTGGATTAATCCTACTAAAAATATATTTTTAACGCACGTAATATATTTTGAACTCCGGCTGAGCGGACTGCTGTATAGAAAAAAATAGCCGCATTATTCTGGAATAAGACTTACTTTGATTTAAAATTAATCAATAAATTCAGTTTATGTTTAACAACGTTCAAAATTTCTTTTCCTTAACCGAACAATAATACTAGAAAAATTATGATTATAAGAAAAAGAGGTAAAAAGTATAAAATGCATTATAGAACAAGCAAAACGAAAATTCTTTATGGCTTGAACGGAAACTCTAGCGTGGGGTGTATGCGCCCCACGCGGCACGGAACGTGTTAAGCGAATCCCAACGATTCCTTATATTTCGGTTTTTATGAGACTGCACACGTCATGTTGACTCACGCTTCGAATTCTAAGCGTCCAGCTTTTTTTAAAATGCTTTGCACGAAACGTCTTCGATTGATATTTTTGGCGTTTTCGATTGGATATACAGAAATTTAATTTTTTTGTTCTCAATAGAAGAATTTTCACTATTCGTCTTTTCGTTATATTGGTTTTGTTTACCAATGCGTCAATTTGACACAGAGAAATAAATTAAATTGAGAATATAGAGAAATTAAATTTTTTTATTCTCAGTAGAAGAATTTGCACTATTCGTCTTTTCATTATATTGGTTTTGTTTACCATTGCGTCAATTCGGCACGAAGAGACAAATTAAATTGGGAATATAGAGAAATTTAATTTTTTTATTCTCAGTAGAAGAATTTGCACTATTTGGTTTTTCGTTATATGGGTTTTGTTTTCCATCGCGTCAATTTGACACAAAGAAACAAATTAAATCGGGAATATACAGAAATTTAATTTTTTTTATTCTCAATAGAAGAATTTCCACTATTTGTCTTTTCGTTATATTTGTTTTGTTTATCATTGAGTCAATTTGACATAAAGAAACAAATTAAATTGGGAATATACAGAAATTTAATTCTTTTATTGTGAATAAAAGAATTTTCACTATTTGTCTTTTCGTTATATTGGTTTTGTTTTCCATTGCGTAAATTCGAAACTAAGAGGCAAATTATGTTGGGAAAATCAGGGACGATGAGGGTTAAAAAGGTATCACTAGTAACCCAACCACTTGAACAAGCAACAACGATGAATTCTGGTGGTCCGTTGGTAACAAAGCGATCCTTATTAAAACACACAGAGAAATATAAATAGTGGAGGTACCGTATTACCGCACGAATTTGCTGCTATTATCATTGTAACCATAGTTCCGCGTTTTGCACATATAGCTCTTAGCATGTTGCTTTTCTCCCTTGTCCGCGATAATTTTACCTGGTCTCTGCTCGGCTCGCAGTCTAGTTTCATCTGTATTCCAAACATTACTAAATTCAAAATTACGATGATTCGAAACAGCTTTTAAGATATTAAAAAGCTACTTAACATTCGTTTAATTAAAACTTATAACTCTGCTTTAGTTTGTACCCTCTGGAGTTCTTATTGCTAAATATTCATGACGCTTCTTAAATGCAGTGAACCGATCTGCAGGCGCCATCTTTTCATCTCTGATTTCCATTCAACTAAATTTCGATACGAAACTTTCTCAAATTACTTTCCATATAAATACCTGAAGAACTATACTGAATATTATACAAATTATATCGTACTACTATCAATTTATAAACCAAAAGGATAGCCGAAGTTTTAGACATAAGATAAGTTCGGATAATTGGACCACTTTCTGGAAAGAAGCCATTTCATTGTTGGATCTTTAACCACTTGCGCTATAAAGACGTGCCACGCACGTCGTGATGCTTTTGTTCCGAAACCGCCACGTGTATACCACGTCGATAGGCATTTGTCGCAGAAATAAAAACGACGTGTCCGCCACGTCGGCTAACAGTTGGATCGTTCATTATTCGAGCTACAGTTCCAGAATGCACGAGTTGTCAGGATGTAAGAGTTTGTCAGGGTCTTTATTTTTCACGTGAACTGCGACGTTGTTAATCGGCGACTGATTTCGACGTCGCCTCGTGCTCAGCCCTCGCCATAGGCGATCGTCACCTGTCTCAACCGTCCGGCCGCCCTACATCGTACTTTGTTACAATTATTAATTAATAAAATATTATTGTCGTTGTGAATATTCATTCATATACGTGTAAAATTCTTTATGTAAGACCTTACCAACGCGCTAAGGCACTTCTTAACACGTTCGTCGCCCAGTGCGATTCGGTTGAGTTTCTTGCGGGGCCCAAACCCGACTGTCGGCGTGCCGTCACGTTAACAAGCAGTAAGCAGGAATATCAACAATGTAACTCAAGTATTATTATTGTCGTAGGCTAATCATGCCTACGTCTAGATATTGGACATTTGTAACGATCCGATTGATCGTTTAAACCATATAAATAAATATTTTATTCTTGTTTTGATATACTCGTGGTCGATCTGGAAATCGGTCGAGCCTGGTCGAATTTGCAAAAACTATCCTTTATGTTGTATATCCTATATTTATATTTCGGTGCTTATTCCATTAAATTCTTTTTAAAAATACAACTGAAAATCCTATTAACTTCAACAAGAATAGCGTCAGCCATATCTGGGTGACGGGGCCCCCGCGGAAACATACCCGTCACCCAGGTATGGGTGACGCGGCGACGAACGTGTTAAAGGTTTGCGCTCGTACACGCGGTGCGGCGTCAATGTAACTCCTTACCGCATGTTATATTGCAGAGCGCGGCACGGCAACCGAAAGTTAAATCGTAGCGCAAGTGGTTAAGAACAATTTCGTATTCTAAAGATAGATCATAATTTAAAGTTCGAGTTAAGATCATTGTTAAAAATTATCTTTCATATATCGTCCTTCGCTATTTTCACCTTTTCGAGATATGAAATATAAAATACGAGAAATTTAGTCACCCGTCTGTAATGTGTTAATACTGCCCGGTCACTCCCGGTGGTCGAACTATCCCGGCTTACCCTACAAATTCATGGATTAAAAATTTTTAGAAACTCTAAAATAAATTTCACATTCGAATTGCTTGAAGTAACGAATTAAACAAAATTTTACAGTCCCTGGCCATCGAGTTAGGACCACGTACGAAAATTTCACTTTTATGGCTGTAACGTTATGTCATATATGGAAAATCTGTCTTTGGTCGTTCAAATTGTTACTAAATACGTTGATAACGATGTATACATAGCAATTGATTTCTTACAATTGTGGGTAGAGAATATCTTAACACTTTACCAACCGAGAGCCTATTAATCGGCTTTTTACAGCCAACGTTTATCTACCGCTTGCTGCTTAATACTAACATTGTGAAAATTAAAAACTTTATTCAATTTAATTACCCTACAATAACAGAAACGATATACCAAGCACTCTCACTAATTTCGATTTAAAAACAGAGTTGCAAGAATAAGAGCTTATATTTCCGCACGATAGCCAAAACCGAACCGGTGTTAGCGACGTATCCGCGCTTGAATGAACCGGTCGGTAAAGTGTTAATGATGACCTCCATAAAACCTAGATCTTAAGTTTTCGGCCGCACCAATACTATGGGACCTCGTTTCCAATTGGTTTGACCTTTAGCCGGAAAATAATATAAAACAGCCGAGGAAACACGGTCATAGTGAGAGTTTTAAGTCAACGACAGTAAAAGTACTTCAATATACACTACCATTCCTACACTATCGTGATAATAATGAAACTGTGTGGGTGATGAGCGATTCCATAACCAGAAACATCCCTTTGCTCCCTTGGCCAGGCAATTCTACCGACTCGAATGCCATAGAAAATGTCTACAGCCTACTCGAGAGACTAGCTTACAACTCTCCAAGCGCCGCGTTATCCGAGTTGAAAACAAAAATTACAGATATATGGGAAAATAATGAAGATACAAAGCATATGATCGAGCAATGCATACGGAGCGTGCCGAAAAGGATACAAGCTGTCGTCGAAGCAAAGAGTGGAAATACAAAATATTAACATGTGTTAATAACGTTATGTACAGTAGTAATTTTATCTTAGTAGTTAACAAATTGTATCAGTATAATTTGAACAGGCCTTTTAATTTCACGGAAAACGTGAGAAATGCTGAAAATTTGTAGCGGTCCTAATTCGATGGCCAAGGACTGTAGTTAAAACTGATTAATTCAACGATTCAGAATTCTTGCAATTCCAAAGCGAATTCAAAGTTTGAATTACGTAAAACTGGCTTCATTAACTCTCTATAGCCCGAATTTTGTCTACTTATCAGAGGAAAAATTACGATCGATTACAGTTTTTCACTTTGATTGGAAAATTGTTAAAGTAACAATTGCTACAGATGAATCGTGGTACACAGTAATAAAATTGAATAGTACAGTGATGACTAAATAAAATAAATTTTTTAAAATACAGATACATTGATTTGTAACTTTTAAGTCACACAAAGCCATAGAGGGTTAAGCGTGAACGAGCACAGCAATTATTTTCAGATGACATCGGCAATTATTTTCAAGCGGGTGCTAGTCACGTTGATCGTAATTCAAATAAGTGACCAGGCACGCGTTGCTTGGCCACGACTGATCACAGAGGCTCGGCGTTATTAATAATTCATTCATAGCTGCGAATTGAAACGCGGTTGAACGACAATTCGCTGTAATCAGATTAAGCTGTTAGCCACGGTCGAGCCTCGAGTACGAAGAATCGGTAATATTGTGATCGTACGAGTTGTCAGTAGTGTCGTATACATATTACCCTCGTTATTTTTCCTTTACAACATGAGATGTGTTATACGGTTCGATCTGTTGACTTTCCTGTAACGATAAAAGGTGACACAGTTTTCCATGATGAAACTTTTGTTACACCTCTACTTCGCTTCGATCTTCGCTCATCTATTCGATCCATTTCGTCGCTCCATCGTCGAGAAAGTGTTAAACTGTTTCAAACGGTGAGCGAACAACGAGAAGACAACATTGTTACGTCTGTGATGAAAAATGTCTTCACAAGTCGCGTCTGTGATGAAAAATGTCTTCGCTTGCAACGAACGTACGGACGATCGATAAATACACTCAAAGATAAATATTGTCAGCTTCGCTAATATATTAGGTTGGGGAAAAAGAAATCCATTATTTTTACGCGAAATGATTTAAAACTGTTTTATGGTACCTGAACGGAATCGACGAAACCAAAATTGCACGTAATTAGCTGTTACAGTATCGGGACTATAAACACCATTCACAATTTCAGCCGTCTGGCTTGCATTTTCGCCTTTATTAAAGAAAAATTGTAAAATGTACCGAATTTTCTCTTTGTTGACTTCCATTTTTAACACCTTGTAACTCACAACTGAATGGACCAAACAAAAAACAGCAAGAGAATTTGTTTAGCGCGAAATGTCGCCTTGTCAACGAGCATAAATCTGAAATTGTTTGATCGATACTTTACGAAATATCGATCACTACAACCATCTACCGAAAAAATAATAGATTTCTTTTTCCCCAACCTAATATTTTCCAGTTGCGCATAACATATCCTATGGCTTGAAGCTTTCTTCATTTTTCTTCCTTATGTTTTAAGTCTTCTTAACTTTTTTTTCATTCATCAACAGGATTATCCGCAAAACGATGCATTAACTCTTACAGTGAATGTTACGGAGTTGACACACGCCGATTTTAATGAAATATGATATACAGCACGGAGACAACGCTCTCGCCTTTCTTGTTCTGTGATGGGTCGGTGTTTTTAAATTTTTAATTTTTAAATTTTTTAAATACGTAATTTATTTTCGTTAATAACTCGTTAACAACGCCGAACTTGAGATTTTCGCAATGGAAAAACTTGCTTGAAATCATCTCAGGAACCCCCTATTTTCTTCGCCCGTAATAGCGAAAGGGTTAAATGCCGAATCTAGCTGTGTAAAAAAAAAAAACTAATTTGTTTCAAAACTTTTATACTCTGATTTGAGGGCTGATATCGTCTCTTCGAAATAAAAAAAATACGTGTCTAATATTTTTTCGAGATTTATATCGTATTAAAATTTCATCAAAATCGGCGCGTGCCAACTCTGTAAAATTCTTTGTTAGTCTTATAATGATGAATCACAATCGTGACGCAGTTTATAGCCCAAATACAATAAAAACACAATATATTTGTAATAAAGTTTCACTTTATCTTTAGTTTCAAGTTATAAGATTGAGAATTGGCAGATATAAATTATAATATCTGAATGTTTTGCATTTAACAGAGCTACAATAGTTAATAGCTATGGCTAAGATGTATAGATATTGAAAAAATAATAAGGCAAGGGATTAAACGCTATATGATTTGAGCGTTTCGTTTAAACTAACCGTGTTACCATTGGACAGTATCGGTGGTCGCGATACGACATTAATTTGACGTTTATTAATTGATATTGTTAATAATATTCACCATATTTTAATATATTTAAACGGGAATTATGAATATTTAAAGTTTTATGATTTTCGTGTCAAATTTTGATTCAATACGATATAAATTATTCGATTAATGAAATTTATTAAAATATATGGGTACATAATATAAAAAAAGTAACTGGTTATGATTCGATTATATGATACGCTCCCTAAAGATGCTAATTCAGGATTTATTGATTAACATTGCTAGTATTGTTCGTGAAATTTCGGGAAATTGTTAAATTATTAATGTATGAATTGTAAACATTTTCTATCTTATGTTCGTGTTTAAAGAAAACAGTTTAAACAATTATAGTTTAAAGAAAATGGTGAAAATTCTTTAATAAATACAGTAGCTACTTTAATGTACAGTAGGTGCAGCGGACTGAACCGCCGTAGCGAAAGGGTTAAACCAAATGTTTTAAAAACACCCAGAGACTCTATCTTTTAACAACCGCTTTAATCTTGATTCACCTTACAAAGTACTCACTGGACAGATATCCGTGGCATTATTTACCGTTAAGGTATCGTTTAATGATATCACGATTCATAAACAAGCGTATCACAGTAGCTTGGTTACCACGAATAACACGTAGGGGGAACTGCATGATTTCTAGGTATAAATTGAGATGCATGGAAAAGTTTATCGGAAGTTAGTGGCGTGCAAAGTGAAGCGAAGAGAGAGAAAAAAAAGTGGAACGGAACAGTAGATAAAGTTAACAGAAAAGATAAAGAACAGAAGAAGTGAGAGGAAAATGAGAGAAAACGAAAGAGAAAAAGGTAGGTGCCGAAGAAGAAGGATAATTGAAACAGAAGAGAAAAAAAGAAAAGATGTAACTTTCTTTTTTCACTTATTTCGAAATAGTGTAAGAATACTTTTATATTATCCTCAGGGACCGACGCGGCGCTTTACACATCTTATGCGGGAAACGACTAAACTCGTTTTGTGCATATCGTTATTAAAGCGCGGGAAAGGATAAAACTTGTTTTCTACGAATTATCGGTCGGTTTTTTGGTGACAAAGTAATTTTTTTACAATAACGACTTTTTTTACAGTAAATTCCTAAAATTGGACAATGATGGAATAGAATGTGACGATGAAGAATTGTTAACATTTTTTATTTCTTTTCATTTCCGATTTTTGGGAAAGTATTTTTATTTTTTTTAAATGAATAAAGAAACTAATTTTTAAGAAAAGATTGAAAATTTTATTATAAAACAACCCGTAGCTAAACAGTTATAGCTATTTTATGCACAAGTAATTTTGCGCGCGAATTGCAAAAAATCGCCCGCTACATGGAGAGAGTTTGGCGAGAAAACACCCGCTTAAAATGTGTTAACGTGTTAAACATGGCTAGACAAAACCACTGCGTGAAGATAACGGAAGGAACTTTCGGGACAGCCTAATAGATACATTAGTTTGTAACTTTTAAGTCGCACAAAGCCATAGAGAGTTAATGGTTGACGCGACTTAAAATAAACAATTGTAAGAATCGACGGTTCTTTATTAATCAAAATGCACGCTAGCGACAAGTCCTCTTCTATGAATATATATTTTGCAAACTCTGGAGACGTTCGGTGATCGACTGTTCGGCACGGTGATCGTACAATGAGTGCCCACCGGCCGTTTTTCCCCAAAGATCGGCTGGTGTTGCCGAGGGCCGAGGGACCGTCTGTTTTCCGTCAGGCCCGGTTGTAAAACAGTCGTTGGAGCAGTCGCACAGTTCGTGCTGAGATTATTTACGGTGGCCTCCTGTTGTTATGTACAAATTCTTGCCTCTCATTATTTTCGTTTCCAACACAATTTAAAGAAAAAAATTAAAACAAAGTAAATTTTCCGCAATTCAATTTAACGAAACAGAAGCGCAGCCTACTGATTAGTCGTCGTTGTAGCATGCAAATTTCCCGTCCTCGTCCGATGTAATCGCGAGGTTTCGGTTCAAGGGTGCACCGTGTAAATGTCTGGCGAGGAAAGAATGGAAAAGAAGGAGGGAACGATCGAGCACAGTGATTCGATGACACGCGCTGAGAGCTGTGTCTTTAAGGTGCAAGGTCGGTCTGTGCTGGCAATTGCGGTTGACATTGCATCGGCGTGATTTGCGGCTGGATGCAATGCTGCTCGACCGTGTGTCAATTATTTTGCTCCGCGTCGATTGAGATTAACGTCACGATTATGGTTCGACTAAAAGACTTCGAAACGGGTTGTCGTTTATAAATCTCTTTCATCGATGCGTTTTGCGCCGAAAGGAACACGTTTGAGCGACAAATTGTCGTTGTTGATAAAAAATTGTACGAGTGAGATGAAAAATCTTGAACATTCCACGAATGCATTGTGTTTATATAAGGTGAATCGCGTGTGATAATCACCTTAATTAATTCTGTTAGTGGATGAATCGAATTTTTCTTTCTTCTTTTTTTTTCTTTTTCTCTTTTTTTTTCTTTTGTGGGTTGGATTATAATAATTCAAAGGAATCCTTAAGATGATTGTAGTGTGATTTTTGTCAGCTGTTTTTTTCCTTTCTTTTCTTAAGTTTTCGAGGTCATCTTCACTTTTTTATACGTAAACCTATAATTTTATTACGCTCATATTTTATCGAATATTAACCGTGTGACTTAAACGTTACAAACTGAGGTACCTATATTTTAAAAAACTAATTTTCTTTAGTTATCACTGCACTATTAAATCTGATTACTGTATTACCGTAGCGACACCATGATCCATCTACAATGATTATTAGTTAAAACATTTTCAAATCAAAGTGAAAAACTGTAATCAATCCTAATTTTTTCTCCGATAAGCAGACAAAATGCAGGCTATAGAGGGTTAAGAAGAATTTAGCAAGCGTTCCGAAATATATTTTTCTCTATCTGAACCAAATACTAAACCGAAAGAAAAATTCGTGTGAAAAAATATACTGTGTTTATATAAATATACAAGATTGATTTCAGACCCCAAAAAATCAGTAAAAATAATAGGAGCCGTATAAGCCGTATGAAAATTCATATTACAATTTTATTATTTTTCTGAGTTTACTTGCATTCCTTATTTTATGAAGATTGTACACGTGTCTAAGAATGTACACGGAAACGACCGTTTGTATCGTGTTAAATAAAAATACCGCGTAAAAGGAGAATGGAATTTTTTTTCCAGAACGTATTACATCAAAATTCTGTAAAAACAAAATTGGGTGTATATACATGCTCCCGCACAATTTTTTTCAGAGCTGGAAAGATGATTAGCGAGACGGCACAGAGGCAAGAGGAGAATTGCGGTCGCTCTGCCTAATCGCGTCTGTTTTCTCATCTGTGATACGAGAATACAGAGAAAACAAAAATACGCGTGCCCTGTCTTTATAATTTTGTTAAAAGAAGTCTCATCTTCTTTTCAGCTCTGCACAGTACATGGTTTTGATGTTTTTTTTATATTGCAAAAAATATTCTATTGGCCGTCATAAAAGCATCATTGCAGATTCCTGGTTTTATGGCACTTCACAAAAAAATATTCAATGTTGTGTTAGATCAAAAGAACGAAGTCGTTAAATATCCGCATCTCGTGCTTTACGAGTTAATATTTTATGGTATCCGGCCATTATATCGATACAAAGATCGGAACGTCCTGAATAGAAGTAATTTTAGTAAATGAATTCGAACGTTACGTTTAATATGAATTTTAGACACGGTTTAACGCTTACGTGATAATTGCATGAAACTACGTTTTGTTATTTATGAGAAGAAACTGAAGTATGAAAAATGCAAAATTTTTTTACCACTGTTTTCAAAACATCAATTCAATGTCTGTTAAAAAAGAAACTGCACGATAATCTGAATGATCCACAACGAATGTCAAAAATTTTCTTCTCAAGTGACTCAAAGCTTCACAACCAAACCTAATTCTTCACAGTACACCAGAGTGTCCCTTGTTCGAACTAATAAATGAGCGTTACCACCCTGCGAACCGGAAAATGTTCCGAAGCATACTCTATTACATCCACCCCAAAGGGTCAGTGAAATAATCTATCAACTAGCTACCTCCACTACTCCGAGAAGGGCGATAAAAAAATCCAATTACGCCGCAGAGCGTTTCCTGTGGACGAATCCTTTCGTTACGTCGGGGGTCGAAGCAGGAGAGACTCCGGCCACGGTCCCCGCCGCATCCACGGGACAGCTCGGGGAGGCGGACTCGTTAGCGCACGCAAACACTACGCCTCTGAGACCAAGAGGATCGGTTCAAAGGCCAGAAACGGCGCCGGAGCGCAACAGGGACCCAGCCGACCTTTACATCTTGGCTCGTTCGAAACTCGGGCACCGTGGGATTGTTAATCCCATATCGCGTCGATCGTAGCGACCCATCTACGAAGCGCGACCCCTGCGGAACGGCCGTGCGAAGGACCGCGGTGCCTCCGCAGCGGGGAAAATTGCACGCCGCCGAAACGATCGAGCTCACGCAGGAGCCCCCGAAGGGGCCGCGGCTCTTTTCGCGCTCACGCAGACCTCCACACCTTGGATCGCGGTGCACCGCGTGTGCACGCACGCAAGAGCCCAAGAGGAAGACGCGGCGCTATCGCTCGGCAGACGCGCGCGTCCCGACACATCGGAAAGCCACTCCGCTGACATCCTCCGCGAGCATCAGAGCCCCGTTTGCCGCCAAAGGCGCCCAGGTCACACCACGAGGAGGTGGGGTTGATTGCTCTAGAGCCATAAAGTGACCCCAACGGCTCTGTGACCCATTCGAACTACTAAGCAGAGGAAAGTGTTCAGATTATAGAATTTCTGGATAATGGAACAATTACTTTTTTTATTTATAATTTCAGACTGTTATTGTTAGGTAGAACGCCATTAGTTTTCACTTCACTGAAATATATGAAAAATTTTTGATATTAAAAACGGTTTTCACTTCTTCTTTTCTCTAATTTTATTATTCTATAATTAAATGGTTCTCGCTTCTTTTTCTCTAAAAAGAGAAAAAAAAAGAGTTAAATATTTTTACAAAAGCTACGTTATATGTAAATTTTATTATTTTATTACTTATTATGTTAGAATAAGACATAATAGCTACTGAGATTTATAAAAAATATAAATCTTCAAAAACTGTATTATTTTTTTTTAATATTATTAAATTAAATTAAATATTATAATAAAATATTGTTAATATAATTTTTTTTAATATTATTACTCGATATTATTTTAACCTAGCGTTTGATCCGACGTAAAATAAATAAATAAATGTAAAAAGTATGTTTAAATACTTGAAAAAGTAATTTGAGTACTTGAAAAAGTAACTTACTTTACACAGTAAATTTCAACCTGTTGGATCGACCAAGGAAAACACGCATCCTTCGTACCAATAATACATATATTTATACAAGCGGAAAATAAAATAGAAAAATACAATGGCTTTTCACGTTCAACCCAACTCATCGATCTGATAACCACCGAGATGCTCCCCAGGTTGTCACGGTCCTCGAGCATGTGTTAACTCCACAGGGCTACAAACAGAAACAAAACATACTTTTAGTTTGATAATTATATTATTATCCACCTTACGTAGTTTAAATCTTCGCTGACAGTAACTGCAGCTTCCGAAACAAACTTTTAATCATAAACAACGCAAGAAAACAATCTTTCACTTTTAATATTCAAAGAAATCTAAAATTTGGATTATCTTCACGCTTAAAACCTCGCTAAAAGCGTATCAAAAAGTACAAAAGTGCTTAAAGCTATGAACTCGTATATTTAGTTATTTGCGGACGCGCAAACGACTTTCACTATGAAACACTCTCCCTCTGCGGATTAATATTTTTCTTTCCAAGTCGGGTTCCAGGGATAACGTAATGAAATGCTCGCAGTTTCCCCGACACGTTTATGCGAATTTAGTTGTTCACGAAGTGTTACGAGGGTTTTCAGCAAATTTCCACCTCCGTCAGAGGCTTTGGTTGCGAAGTCACCTGACGCATCGACCCGAAAACTCGTGGCACGAAAACGATTCGCGGAATTTAATTAAGCTCCACCTACTTTTTTTTTTTCCCCTCTCTCAACTGCCAACGCACTTCGTAGCTATTACGGTGAAAGTAGACGTGTATCGAAGACCTTCCAACGAGCAGCGACGAACGGAAATTCGACAAAGTAAGCTCGAGCTCTCGGCGACCACGTATTTTAATGGAGATTATTAAAATGAGAAGCAGCTTACTGCAAAAAGTTCTGGAACAATATCTTAACGTAACTCGAGTTACTTGTTGAGGATTAGTAGATTAAAATGTAGATGAACTATCTTGGTAAAACATGTTTTAAGCTGGTTCGGCGAGATTTAATTTTTGTTCAAAATATTAACAGTGGTAAACGAAAATTGTTTAAAACGTTAAAATGTGAAATGAGTTAGATTGGGTTTGATGAATATTTAATTTTCTTAATAAAACACACATGATGGATGGATGAAATTTTATTTTTGAACGTTTAATAAGCAAGAATGCTGTTGGCAAATATAAATTTTTTATTAAAAAGAGACCTTTTATATGTTTTTATTATCTTACAACTATTTACTCGTTTGACAGTTTTACACTTTTTAGTGTAATTAACATTGAAATTAACTAGAGTAGTATAATCATTGTGTAGGTAGAGAATGCCTTGATGTGTGTGTGTGTGTGAGAGAGAGAGAGAGAGAGAGAGAAACCGCTCATAAAACCTAAGTATTAACCCTTTCAGTGCCAGCGGACCGATTTATCGGGCCGCGGTCCTTATGCGAAAATTGCCACGGGCCGATGCGTTGTGGCGGGCTTACGTGCTGAGGGACTTTTTCTCAGCCTTGTTTGAAGGGCCTTAGTTGTTCACGTTCAGATCCTTATCTCCAATGCCAGTAGTATAGACCACACCATGCTTCGGTCTATGTATTTGGTTTTTCTTCAGTCTTTCTCCATATTCTTTAACCCTTTGCGATCGGCAGATTTCGCTTTTGGGAGTACCAGTAGGTCGGAGCAGATCTATCGTTTCGCGATTACTTTTCCGTACAGGATTTAAAGTCAATATATGGATATTAAAACACACAGAATTTGTTGAAACTGATTTGTTATATTTAATACTACTTGTCATACGTAAGAATACAAAATTTTTAATCTCATCGCTACTCTCATTATCTTGCGAATCATTTCTAAACCCTTTCATTTTTGCGAATACACTGAATTTTTAAAATTTTGAACACATTTTATTATAGATAAAATTGATACTTTTGTAAAATAAGGTGTGCGATGTACACAATAACTAGCTTTTTAACGATCTCAATGTTTCTCGAGAGCTCGTTCGAAATTGACTGCATGTAAATTTCTCTAAACAATTATGCATTGTTATCTCGTAAATCGACCGAAACATTTGAATCACGAGGCATAGGGGACGATAGTGTTTTGTCATTTTTTCGATTTTCGAAGGTTCCCGCTGCAGGGTCATTGACTTCTACGATTATTTAAAAATGTCCCCGCTACGGGGACACCGACCGCAAAGGGTTAAGTTTCAGAAGAATAAATAGTAAAATTTTCCTCCAGAAAATCGGAATTTTGTTCCTTATAAAGCTATTCATATACGCGCATATCAAATCGGCCCGTTGCATTCTTCGCATGTACTCTGTAAAATGCATTGCACTAAAAGGGTTAAGTTTTCGGCCGCACCAATACGATGGAACCTAGTTTCCAATTGGTTCGGCCTTTAGCCGGAAAATAATATAAAAGAGCCGAGGAAATATAGTTTCAGGCAGATATAGAATTAGAGAATTGGAATTAGAATTAGAGAGGTACAGAGAGAGTTATAGAGTTTAAGTCGACCACTGTAAAATGCATTGCAAAATACACATTACTGTTCCTACAATAGTAGAAATTTATTAAAAAAAAAAAAGTTTTGGAAAATTGAATAAAGTGTAGAATTGTGAAAGCGTAGAAAAATGGAACTGAATGTATTACGATAGAATTATTCTAGGTTTCGAACTCTAGAACAACGCTAAACTTGAAAATGCATTATAAAAATAAATATTAAAAATATAAATATATATTAAAAATATCAATATATTAAAAGTATAATGTTTTTTTAAATTCTGAACTAGCTTCGGTTATTAAAAGAGTCATTTAAATTTTGAAATCGGAGACGAGGTGAAAATACAATTCGTAGCTTTAATAAATTAAAAGAATTATTTCAGTGCTTCTGAAAGAAGAAAAATGATTACACGCTGGATGCATTTATATCGAGAACGCAATATTATTACCTTCCCTTGGTTTAATTTTGCAGCCTTTGCTAAGTGCTGTTGTTCTTGGTTGAATAGAATAAACAAGATTAAAATGGAACAGTAGTCACAGTGTCTATTGAGAAGAAGCTGGAACTCCTTACGAAGTCGATTCTCAAGAGCGGCGCAAATCAATTTCATTAGTTTCAGTGTGGCTGTTTTCAACGTGTATTCACTCTTAG